>VDFB02303323.1:0-20307 GCA_007258455.2 Sequoia sempervirens
GAATTGAGTATGATATAATGGAAAAATATGCATTTGCATTGGTAAAGGCTACAAAATCATTCAGACCATATCTCATTGGAGCAAAGGTGATTGCTTATGTCCCCCATGTAGCTGTCAAAGATATTCTGACATAATCTGAAGTGACATGAAAAAGATGCAAATGGATTAACAAGATCCAAGAATTTGACTTAGAGATACAGATTACTAAGCTAGTGAGAGGTCAAGGCTTGGCTAGGTTGATGGCAGAATCAAATATTGAAGCAAATCAAGTTTGTAATGTAGATGAAGGGATTGCAGTTGCAAGCATTGAGCACACTCCTTGGTATACTGATATAATACATTACATTAAGTACATGAAGTTTCCAGAGGGATTGAGTGATAGCCAAAGGAGAACTCTAAGGTTGCAAGCATCAAAATATGTTTTCATGGATGAAGATCTATTTTGGAAGAATAGGGATGGTATACTGTTATTGTGTTTGGATGAGTCTCATGCCAAGCATATTCTAAGTGAAATTCATGAAGGAGTTTGTGGAGGAAATTATTCAGCAAAAACAACTACACACAAAATTCTCAGGGCAGGTTACTACTGGCCTAAGGTTTTTAATGATTCTTTCACACATGTAAGAAAGTGTGAGGCCTGCCAGAAGTTCTCTGGAAAGTTGAAGTATCAAGGAGCTTTGCCACTTCGACCCTTGCAGGTTGATGCCCCTTTTCATCAATGGGGAATTGATTTCATTGGAGAGATACATGAAAAATCAATTGGAGGATACAAGTGGATACTGGTTGCCACTGATTATTTTACCAAATGGGTAGAAGCAATCCCAACTAAACAGGCTACAAGAAAAGTGGTGACAAATTTCTTAATGGACAACATTATCACCTGCAATTTGAACACCACCAGGTTAATCACAGACAATGGGATGTGTTTCAAATTAGATAAGTTCAAAAGTTTATGTGACACATATGACATTACTATTTCTTATGCAACTCCTTATCATCTACAAGCTAATGGTCAAGCAGAGTCCAACAATAAGAGTCTTTTGAAGATTATAAGGAGGATGTTGGGACAAAACAAGAAGGCTTGGGATTCAAAATTGAAACTGGCTATGTGGGCTGATAAGATCACTGTAAAAAAGGAAATTGGAAAATCCCCATTTGAATTGGTGTATGGAACACAAGCTAGGATACTGCTAGGAAGACTGTTTGCTAGTCTGAGGTTTGTTCTTGGGGAAGATTTGGATGTTCCTAGCCACTTAGAATTGGAGCAACTAGCTGAACTTGATGAAATGAGGAGAGTTTCCCAAAATCAAAACATGAAGTTATAGACACAGATGAAGTATCTATTTGACAAGAAGGAAAAGGATGGAAAATTTGAAGAGAATGGCTTGGTGTTGATGCAAGATGTCAGGAGAAGGGCAAGCATGGTAAATTTGAAGCTTTGTGGCTGGGACCTTTTTCTATTGTTGGAAAGAAAGGTGAAGATTCATACTATCTATAGAATATGGCTAGTGAAGATCAGGAGTTGCCTATTCATGGGAAATTTTTGAAGCATTTTTTCTCTTGAGTGACACAGAGGATTGAGGGTTGCCAGTGCATGGACAACTCTTGTTTATCCTCTTTAAAATTATTTTCCATGCACAGTAGTTTAGGATTCTAGTTCATCTCCATTTTGCATTCACTATCCTTTCATTCCATCATGATGCACTTCATTTTTGTTCACTGGTTCATCATTTTATGTCTAGTCTGCTCACCCAAAGATCTGGATCCGTGCAATGATCTTACTATCATTCATCCCCAGATGAAGCCACTATTGGAACTGTAAAATTCTGATGATTTTACATATTGATTTTACCCATGCATTTTCCAAATTGAGTCCTACCTTGAGCACATTTCTTTTCTTCATGACATTTTTCCCACATTTTGCCTATATTTTTCCCAAAATCCATTGTGTCATGCACTTTTCAAGTTGTGGTCTATATCGGCATAAGTCTATCTTGGTCTCCCCAACCCACAATGCATTTTTTGCTAACATATGTTTGTTGTAGGCTTGTCGGCATGAGTTCTTAATTGTCACAATGATCAACATTTAGTTATGGAAATATATCGACATGAGATGGCCAAGATCTCCCTGATCCATTTTTCTGATAAACGTTTGTGTTGCCTATCAGCAAGACATTTCTGGTGTCATGGCGATTGGTTTTCATCTACTAGCGGCTATCGGCAAGACATACACATTGTTTCGGCAATAGAAAAGGTTCCTATCGGCATAGGTTATACCGTCAGATTGAGGTCTCTCCGAGTGCCTTATGTCTCGCCAACCGGTATATGGAGATGCATCAGTGAGAGTTTTTCCTTCAATGAAGCATCTTGGCGAAATCACCTAGTCTTGCTGATAGGTGGCAGATGCATATACATATCAGCAAAAGATTCTCCTTGGGGTAGAGTCTTGGTGAGTGACCTTCGGTCTTGCCGACATCACATATGGGGTTTTTCTTTGGCCAAACATAAGGGTCTTCAATGAGTGGTCATGACGAAGTATATATGTCTCACTGACGGAGCATAAAAGGTTTCTCTCAAATGGCCTTCAGTGAGAGGTTAGTTGTGTCTCGTCGACCGACAACATAAAGGGATGTGATATCAGTATAAGTTAAGGTTCTCGATAGGAGGTCTTGGCAAGTGACCTTCGGTCTCGCCAATGGAAAATGATGAAGGACCTTGCCGGTGAGAGTATGTTCTTTTCTTAGCACCTCAAAATGAATAATGGGATTTCGGTGAAACACGATGTGGTCTACGTGAGGTCTCCCCGATATCATAGAGCTACAGCAAAACACAAAGGGAACATGTTGATGCTTCTTGTCTTTGGTGTAACAAGCAATATGTTATAGTGACATATAGTTTGGTCGCGAGGGCTCTCATTGAAACATAATGTAGTCTACAAGACATCTCCCCGACTCAGATAAGTCATGGTGAAAGCAAGTAACACATAGCAGAGCGATTAATGATTGAATTGCCTTCGGCATAGCTATACGATATGTCTCGCCGACTATTTCATTGATGAATAACATAAATTCAAATACTATGGCCGACATGTAAATGTTCAAATACTGTTGCAGGCCGACTTGATTTGAGCCCGAATTCGTTGGATGGCTGACATGGAATTTCAATATGATTTATTTTCTTGATGCTGGTGTATAAATAGGCATTTTGAAATTGTAAAAATGGGGAGCTATCATTTATTTGATATATAGTAGGAAAATTAGATGGACACAATACAATAAATTTATCTGATCAGAGACTATGGTGCATGTTTTCAAAATGGAGGTATTTATGAAAGTCAATTGATGTTGCTGCACATTTCTGATGTCAATTATCTATTGAATTCAATGAAAAATACTGCTAAGTTGTCTCCAATATTGGTGCTTTCTGGTTGTTTAAATTGACATAATAAGTTTATGTTCAGTTTATCAATGCACATTTGTTGTATCTGTGTGATTAATCAATTGGTTCTTTCAAGAAAAGATTAAATCCTTTTAGTTGATCATAGTAATCAGAGAGTTTCATCTGGATTATTAAAGTAGAGCTTAGTAGTTATAGTATTGCATGTTTATACAAGTTGTAAACAGAATATATGCCAGATAATTTGAGTTTTCTCCAAAGAGTGTTGCTCATCTTGATTTCACTTGACTCCGCATACCCAGTAAGGCACTGGTCTCTGCAATTTCATCATTTGGATTCATTTAGTTTCTTTATATCTATTAATTAAGCATTTTAGGATTTAGATCAGAAGATTGCTATTGCTATCAAGTTTGATTTCATTTGTTCACTTCCATCTGCCATTGTGGACAAATCACTGAATGAAAGATAATCATAAGCACATAAAGTCTGCTTCATTCAGAAGAGTACACCCGCCTAGGTTTAGCAGCACCTGAAGAGTAGAAGGTTGAATGCTTTTAACCTTGTCTGTTACCCTGAAACGTATCAAGAGATTGGCAGCCTCTTGAGGCATCTTGCCTGCATTTTTGAGAGCTAACATGTTCTTTCCACAGTTGAACTTACTAGATCATTCAACCTTGTGATTAACTCTTCATTCTATTTTTTGTTGTTTACAATTACCCCCATTAAATTTTGTTGAGTGCCAAGAGGATGTTGAGGAATTAGTGGAGGAGTTTGTTGTTGTGGTTGTTGAGGATTATGTTCATGTTCTTATTGCTCTGGTTGTTGAGGATTGTTAGGAGGATTTTGAGGTTCATTAACATCTCCTACAAATTAAACAAATGAATATGAAAAAAAAACCTAAAATTACCTATTTAACAACAAATTCACAAAAAAAAATGCATACTCAAGTTTGACCTCCCCGTCAATGTGGCGACATCCTGATGATGAAATTGCAATAATTCAGTGAAAAATTGCAACTTTAGCTCCTCCAAAAGTGCGAGCGTGCAAATGTAGGGTTTCTTGGCTATAGACAACAAAAAATGCAGTGAAAATGAAATGATGTCATTTTTTTGTTTTAATAAGCTATAACATGCTCACGTTATAATGTGAGTGTGCTATAGGCTCGATGTGATCAAGGTTGTGGTTTGATCACACCAAGCCATAATGTGCTCATGTTATATCCTATCAAATTATTTTTGAAATTTTGGCCACAATTTGGCCCCCCATATTTTTGCACCCGCCCCTATGTACTTCTCCAAGATACCATCTAATCCATATGAGGGGAAAAGATGTGGAGAGGACAACCTTTTGGTGTCATTATGGAAATTTTAAGTTTTTTATCATGCCTTTTAAACTCACCAATGCTTTAGCTACATTCCAATCATACATGAACCATATATTCAGTAAGTTGCTTAGAAAATTTGCTATGGTTTTCTCTAATGACATATTGATCTACAACAAGACTTGGAAGGAATGCTTGGAACACCTAGACATATTTTTTTGGAATTTTGGAGCAACAATCCTTCTTTGCTAATTTGTCTAAATGCGAGTTTGAATTATCTAATATTATGTACTTCCAGGTCATGTTATAAGTTCCAAGTGTGTTCAAGTAGATCAACAGTATAAGATCCAGTTGATTGTTGATTTTCCTCCACCTACCAACCTAACTTAGATGAAAGTGTTTCTTGGATTATGTTACTATTATTGGAGATGTTTGAATGGATTCTCTCTATTGGCTTCTCCCTTGACTGATTTGAGAAAAATGGGAGCCTGTGTATGGTTTGAAGATGTTTAAAAAGATTTTGACAAGTTAAAGGAGTTAGTGACTTCATGCCCTATACTTTCCATTATTGATTTTTCATGACTCTTTGTTGTTCAATGTGATTCTTTTGAAGAAGGAATTAGTGATGTCCTAAGCCAAAGATGACATCCAATAGATTTTGAGATCATAAAATTGAGTGATTTAGAGAAGGGATAATCCATATATGATAAGGAAATGTTGGAAATCATGCATGCATTGGAGAAGGTTAGGCAATTTACTTAATTTGTGGGAAATTTTATGTGAAGACTTATCATAATAGTCTCAGGTTCTTTTTAGAACAATTCTTTTTTAATGATCTCCAACAAAATGGGTGAGAAATTTGCATTCTTATGATTTCAAATAGAGTACATGAAGGGCAAAAGAAACATGGTAACTGATGTAGTTTCTAGAAATCCTACTATATTCTCATTATTTATCCTTTTTGCTGATTGAAAGGCTTCCATAACTGTGAAGTATGCCAAGAATTTTTTTTTTGATGACATCCTTGAGGAGGTTGTGAAAGATGACTAGTATGTGGCAATGAAAAGCTTGATATTCTATGAAAAATAGAGTCCTTTTGGTACTATAGTCTAAGGTCAAGGAGGAGGTTTTGAAACCCTTTCATGATACTCCAATAGAAGGAAATCAAGGATATTACAAAGCATACAATAAAATCCATGAAAGGTTTACATATAAGGAATTGAAGGAGGATGTCCATAAGCATATTATAGAATTCATTACTTGCCAAAAAAATAAGGGAGAACATATTTTTCTAGCAAGCTTGCTTCAACCACTACTAATTCCTAAGTAGAAATGGGAGATCTTTTCCATGGACTTCATTACAAGCTTACTCAAGGTGCAAGGTAGAGTTTGTATTTATGTTTTGGTTGATATATTGATGAAATATGTATATTTTATTGTTATTGCTTCAAATTTCAAGTCACCTCATGTAGCAGACATATTCTTCAAGGAGATCTTCAGATTACATGGCTTTCCTAAGAACAGTGTTTGTGATAGGGACGCCATATTTCTTTGTTCCCTTTAGCAAGAATTATTTCACTTGATAGGTACAAAGCTCACACGTAGTATCAACTACCATCCCCAAAATGATGGACAAATAAAGATAGTGAATAAGTAGATCAAGGGGTACCTGAGGAACTATACATTAGACCAAAAAACTACATGGATCGAATGGATGCACCTAGGTGAATTCTGCTACAATACCTCATACCACATGTCTATTGGGATGCCACCTTATATGGCTCTATATATTCACATGCACTATCTTTTACTAAATTACTACTTTCAGATAGCAAGGTACAAGCAGTAGGTGACTTGATGGGTCATAGTCAAGAGATATTAAGGGCACTAAAGGCTAATCTATATCAAGCACATAACTAACATAATATTTATGAAGATAGGAAGACAACAAAGCAGTCCTTTGAGGTGGGGATTTGAATTTTTTGAGATTACAATCATATGAGATAACTTATATTAAGAAGGGTGGAAGTAAAATAATCTAACCTTGATACTATGGACCATATAGAATTGTGAAGTGAATAGGAGAAGTGACCTATGAGTTGTAGTTCTCAAAAAAATAATAGGATTAATAATGTTTTTCGTGTGTCTTGTTTGAAGAAAGTCCTAGGTCAACACATTATGCCCTCAGAGGAGTTGTCACCCTTAGACAATGAGGGTAAGTTGAACTTGATCCTAGTAGAAGTGATGGACACTGGCATCAAAAATTTGACGAACAAGAGTATCACAAAATATCTAATTAGGTGGAAAAACCTACCTATTGAAGATGCCACAAGGGAATGGTTTGAGATTCTGGAGCATCCCAACTTGCTTTGGTTGAGGGAAATAAATCTTTGGGGGAGGACTTGTCATGTCCCCTTTGTAAATCAGGCATTAGGGGTTAGGGTTATGACTCGACACATACCCAAAGATTGTAGGATATGGGGGCATGTGCAGGATCATCGTGGAAAAAATAGGCCCTTAAGTGGCAAAATATTCAGAAAAATCAGAGTTAGGCAACTTGATGTAAAAAATTGAATAAGTTATCTATATTATTTCAAAAATATGTAAGAATAGAATTTGTAGCAAATTGAATGTAGTTTCTAAACTACTAGGTTTATTTAAAAAAAAACTATTTGGTGAAAATTTGAAATTTCAATGTAGTAGTACTTAAATTTCAGGGAAAAAAATAAGAAGTAGGTGTCTGTCTAACCACCCTAACCATAATAAAATGATAATATTTTTTTATAAGATTTTAGATATAAGTAGAGGACTCATGTCCCAATGTGATGCATATTTTTTGTAATTTTTTTCCAAGTAAATAACTAATTATGAATTTTATATTACAAATTTTAAAAAATATAAAAAATTGTATGTCTTACCACCTTAACTTGGTCAAAACTTCATGAAATTCAATTTTTTTTTTTAATCCTATAGTATGCAAAGATAGAATGCGACACATGTTTTGGATTCAAAAGATGTGATACTGTTTGAAAACTATAGATGTTTTTCAATCAGCCTATCAATCATGACTTTAGTCGTAATTCAAATAGAAAATGAATAATAATTATTTATTAAATTCAAAGTAAAGCATAATTTATATCTGGTGGAAAGCTGAGAATCTCCTTTAAAAACCCTTTTCGTTTCATCAATTTTGGGTAAAAAAAAGTCGTTAGCCACACATCCTACACATACCCATCATATTGCCACTTTTTGGCCCATCATGATCCTACACATACCCAGGAATCGAGGGTGTATAATGGTGCATCCCAAGACAAAAAAGAATGACGAAAAGGGCTTAATGTGTACAAAGGCAAGATAAACGATAGAAATACTATAGTGTGTGGATCAACAAGAAATTTTGCATTGTGACATGTGGGGATTAATTTTAAGCCTTGGTCCCATTTTGAATCTTGGTCGGTCAACTTGTTAATCTTTTGGGAGGGTAGCATATAAAATATTGATCTTTTTGTATTGTAATGATCATGTTGTGTTACATATTTTTGGGCACTTTGTGTTCAGTCTTCTATGGAGGGAACCTATAAGAGACTGTGATCAATGGGTGGAATCCCATTGGTCATTGGAATTAGAGGATGAAAACCCTTTGGTTCTTTCAGAGCACTCTCATTCAAGGGGTGCTTTGGAGCATCAAGGATTTGTTAGGAATCTAGCATTGTCATTGTTGTCTCATATTTGTAATTGTTTTGGTTGATGTCATAGTAGTTCATTGTTATTTTAATCAATACAATTTCTTATTAGTTTTTGTGAAAGTTCATTTTGTGTAAATTCATATGTTGATTTGTTAACTTAATTCCTTCTATGTGAGCATGATATAAATCTACAATTTAAACTTGTTTCTTGTTGTAAATTTTCTATTTTTCATTAATAATTTGAATTAAGACATTATAGAAAGATATACCTTTTTCCATTTTTTCTAATTGTTATATGGATTGCCATGTTTTTCTATATGCTAAAGTTATTATTATTTTTAATGCTTTGTTACATATTCAAGTGCAAGCTAATAAAGTTGCACTTTAGGTAGCTCACTTACAAGTGCTGCTAGATCATTGGGGTAATGCCCCTCATGTTTTTGCCATAGATCCTCCATCTCCCTTCTCTTGAGGACACTCCCTTCTCAAGGGCATCACTATGGAAATAGCCTATCTACTTGAGGAAACTAGGAGAATCACTCATAGGCTTCTGCCCTTGTTGTGAGAAGAGATCAAAGTTAGTGGTGTTGGTTGCAACCCACTCCTTGATGCTCTACTTCTTCATTGCTTGTAGGAGGAACTTCTAGATGGCTTGCAAGATGTGCTATTAGATGGTTTGATTCTAGTAAATTCTATCGTTTGACACTAGATATTTCGCCCGATAATGTAAATGAAGAAGAAGATAATAATTAGGAAAAAAATATAGATGGATGGAACCCTCCCGTGAACACTCAAACCCCACTGATGTATAGCATAAACAAGATAACTAGAATTTTCTTCCTCCTCCATTTACTCCTATTCTTGCCACTTAGCTCCATTTAGACTTTTAAGATATGATTATCTCCACCCATTTTTTTAATATATATAATACTTTAGAATAAAAAACACACTTGATAACACCATGACTTCGATAATACCATTAAATTTCCATAAATCATCCAATTCCTTAAAAATGGAGATTCACGAAGTTTCTTGTCGTACGTCAAAGGTTGTCGTTACATAGTGACCATCCTCTACCTGGAAGTACACAAGATGACAGTCCGCATTCTTTCGATTTGAGAGCTGCCATGATTTTGTTTCATTATACGACTATCGATCTTCAAAAGATTTTATTCCTCGGAGGAAGTGCTGTGACAAATTAACATTCAACATATTCGACGCTGCCAGGTGTAAAAGTACACTTTAAGGATATGACGCTGCTGAAACTTCCGTCCATCCGGGAAGGCACGGGGTGCAACTCCAGCTTTTCCACAATTGAATTCCATCTTTTCAATCATCTCCCGCATTCACAAATTGATTTAAATAAGCCTTTCATCGTCGTGAAGCGCAAAGAAGAAAGCCAGAAGAGCCGAGTCAGTTATCTTGTCTGTGGAGAAAGAAGCAGCAGAAGCTTTTAATTTGCTTTCTTCGCTCTATTATCTCCTCGCTGTTAGCAATGGCCAAGTATTTTTTTCCTTCATGCTCTTGCTTCTCATCCTCTTCAACTCCTGAGGATGTTGCTGGGCCTTCCACCTCAAAGCTTCCACAACCTTCCACTACCACAGAGACTGATTTTATGAGTTTTCTACATAGAGTCAATGATATTAGCCAGGTTAACGATCTGATTCATTTTATCGAGAAGCTGTTAAATAACAAAGTAAGTTATTTTGGTTTAGAGACATTAGATTTCCACAGTCTATTATGATAAGAGTGCTGTTTTTTGGATTTAACTGTGTGCAGTTTATTTCGATTTTTGAAACTAACATTTCTACAGTGCAACAATTTTGAACGTATCATTTGTTTCAGATTTTTTATAATCTATATTTTGACTTATTGTTTTTAGATTATGTGTGATTTTTTTTTCAAAATTTTGGAACACATTATGTGATTCATTAATTATCAAGATGTTAGAGAGTTTAAAAAAAAGAAAGATAAAACCATGAAATGTGATCCAAAATGATGAAGAAAAAAATCACACACAATTAAATTCATGAACAGAAAATCTAATATCATTAATCTACACTTTACCTTCCAGTTTAGACCTACCATGTTATATTAACTTTATATAGCAAACTTAGGTACCTGGTTTATATCAGGTTACTGCCAACCAGACACTCGTTTGATGTTTAAGGCAACTTTCTTGAGTGGAATGCTTTTTTTATTTACTTGATATCCATACTCTATCCCCTTTGAATTTGTATATTTAAGACATTACCTTCTCTTAAACTGTATTTCTATTTATCTTATAATTATTTTAAAATTTTGCATTCCTGTGTTTTAGTTTCATTATAAGCTTTATATTGAACATAGCTTGCCACTCTACCTCACCCTGAATAATAAGTGTCTTGTGTTCTCACATGCAGTCAGACGAGAAAGATGAAGAAGCAAAAATAAGTCCTTATATCAAGGATGGCCAAACATTGCTGGAAATAGTAGAAAAACACATTGACAGACTTCATGACAAGGTTAAATTTGCATCTGAGAGCTATAAATTTTTAATGGGTGGTGAAGTATTTATTAATTATGGGATGGATTAACTCTAAACATTCTTTATTTACTTCAAATTATAAGAGATGTGAATTTACATATTAATGGAACTACTTACATTGTTTGTTTGTGCAGCAAGATTTCAAGAATACAGTAAGTGTAGAGACAGAGAAAGTAGTTATGAATTTTCTCAAGG
The DNA here is from genome assembly GCA_007258455.2 of Sequoia sempervirens. Lineage (NCBI taxonomy): Eukaryota > Viridiplantae > Streptophyta > Pinopsida > Cupressales > Cupressaceae > Sequoia > Sequoia sempervirens. The sequence goes on from VDFB02303323.1 coordinate 11,126, forward strand.
GTGCTGGGAAAATTCATTGGTTGCTAGCAGCATTTTCTGTGGTGGGATTCGCATTAGAAAGATATAGTCAGATGTCCAAAAACTATCGAGAGTGTTTTGAACTTCTCAAAGACATGTTTAATCTTGCAAAGCATATTGTGCGGTTGAATGATCAAATGCCAGAGCAGAAGAACAAACTAAACGAGGCAGTCCAATGCATTGTGGTGGGATGTGCCATGTGTGTTTCCCAATCAACAAGGACAGATTTTTTTAGGTTAGTTCAATTATCTATTTAATTTTATTTGAAAGTCATGTTTAGTTTCTGCAAAATATGAACAATTCAATTTTACTCTAGTTGAAATGGTTAGCACTTTCACGATGTTTTATAACTTATTGTCCAAGTTATAATATAATTATTTGAAATAAAATACTTAATTAAGAATCAAAGAATATTGTTTTATAATGATTTTAATTTTCTTTTATAAAGAATCTTTATATTTTAAACAATATATAAATAAAGATAAGATAGTGACAAGTCTTTATCATTGGAATATACTTGATAGAAATTGCTTAAAATTGCATGTACTTTGAAACTTAATAGTGATAGATTTTTGTTATTTTTGTGTGTGTTGTTGTGGGTTTTTTGGACTAACTTGATAGTGGTAGATTTGTGTTATTTTTGTATGTGTTGTAGTGACTTTTTTGGACTAGCCCTCTTATAACCTCTTGATCGTGTGTAATGGACCCTCATCCAAACTGCAAGCAAATCAAGAGTTGAACCCATGATCTGAGGTACCTAAAACTGCAACTGAGACCAAGTGAATTAATCCTAATGATAGTGTGTTTTGTAATGTTAATTAGGGAAGGTTCACCTTTGGAACATGTGTTGCACTAAGACTAAAATGATTATAATCTCATCTTGTATCCTTTATTCATAATCATTGATCTTGATAAATTTTTGTTGAATAGTAAATCCAAAAAACTTAAAATACTAACAATACAAGAATAAAAAGCCCGAAAACTAAATTAACTATCCTCTATTTTTTATTACCACACTTTTAAGCCTCTCAAACAAGATAAATCTTGATAAGTAGGAGGTATAAATTAACTATCAAGACAAATCTTGATAAGTAAGAGGTATAAATTCACTATCAAGACAAATCTGGATAAATCTTGACCATCCAATATTTAACAAAGATAGAAGTTACCATATAACTTTGTGATTATTTAGTACAACCCTATTTAGTTTCATAATCACAAGATAACTAAGACATCTTTCCCAGTCATTGGCATTGGCAGAGTCAAATATTGTGGTGACACGTTAAACGGCCTAGATTTAGCGACGTGTTGAAAGATGAATGACCGTGGCCTTCCGATGAATCAATTGGTGGGCATCTTAATATTTTTTCGGTGCTCTTACACCGTTGAAGAAAGACATTATATGGTCTCGATTCTGTACGCAATCTAAAACACGCCAATAATTTGGCAGCTGTGCTTAAATATGAAATGACGTCACAGGTGCTTTCCCTACATTTTTGAACCACCCCAGGCATTCTCGCCCTACAAGAAGAAATCCCTTCTTCATGCAAAATAATACTCTCACACATAACCAATGCTAGATCCTCCATCCGCAGCTTAAATAGTATCCCCTGAAGCGAAAACCCTATCTATCTCATTTTTCCATTGTCTTCTGCATCTAAACCTCCAAGGGAAAATAAATTGGTCAAACAATGCATGGGAAGATTCAAGATCAATTGTCAGCAGTATGCAGAGAAGAATACACACAATTTTCATAATTCTAGAAGGAGGGACAAGAGTGCTCCTAGTAGCACCTTGTGCTACTAGGGGCTAAAGCGGTTCCTCTTAAGAGTAAGGTCTTACCGGATCCTCTCCCACATTGGCTATGGCCGACTCTACTCCAGTTGTCCCCATTTCAGATTTATTGATTGCAGCAGAATCTGTGAAGCTTTAGGCCTATGCTTTAATGGGGCATTGTAAGGAGCCTTGGCTCTTAGTCCCACCAATCCAAGAATGGGTGCAGTCTTAGTTGTTCACCTCCCCGTAGGTGTATTTTACCCCGAAAGGTTTCTTTATTTTGGTTTTTCCCATTCCTAGAGGGTTATGAAGTCTTTCATGAGAATATCAGAATTCAAAACATGAAGATCTCTTTCAAAAGGTGGTCCCCTGGATTTATTGGGTCTTTTTCCTCTACCGCTCGTTAAAAAGTTTGGATTCGCTTGTAAGGCTTCCTGACAGAGTTTTGGAAGCCTCTTCAGAGTTTTGGAGTGAAGATTGTCTCTATACAATTTGGCTGAACTCTAGGTGACTTGGTAGAAATAGATGAAAGATCACTAGAAAGAATATACACAATTAATGCCTGCTAGAAAATTTCTAGGGTCTTGGACTTACCTCTCCCTAAGGTGGTCATTTTCTCTCTTTCTTCTCACTCCTTTGTGTAAGAGATTGACAATGAAGATATCACTCTCTGTTATTTTATCTACCTTAAAGTGGGGCATGGAGTGAATGTTTACAAGGAAAATAAAATCTCTTCACCTTCTGATTCTTTCCCTCATAGATAGAAGGGTTCAGTTCTCAAAGTTGTGGAAAACAAGTTAGGTCTTAGATATAAAAAAAAATTATTTAAAGTGAGACATAATGACTGCCATGGTTCGGAAGAAGTTTCTCCTCGCATATAGAAGAAATTCCTGGAGCCCTACAAAGAAGCTAACAAAAATTTCATCAGTATGGAGTGTGAAGGTTGTCAAGTCAGTCAAATGTTCATTCTTTTTGCTCCCATGCTTCGATATCGTCCTTTTCTGAGGGGAACCAAAATGAGTATTTGGGAAGTCCAGAAAGAGAAGCTGATGCAGTTCAAACTCTAAGAACCTGCAAATTAGACTCAAAACATACTTTTTTCTGCCTCACCCTTAAGAATATAAGTAATGTCAACAACAGAGAATCAAGAAGGCATAAATACATCCACTCTATAACTAAGAGAAATACATAACCAATTATTCTTATCTTATATCAGTAACTAAAATTTACCATAATAGCCACAGCCATGGAAAAATTGTAAAATATTGACCACATAACATTCAACTTCTGCTGTACTTAGTTTCCTCTGAGCTGCCCCCTCTTCTCATTACTAATTGACCCCTTAGACTAACCCTCAAAACCCACGAACTCCTCCAACTCCTCACCTCCTAGAGATTTCAAACACATCAAACTCTTCAAAAGCTAAAAATAGAATATAGCTGACAGTTGTTAAGTAAGGAATGGTCAAAACAAAATTGCTGAATAGACTACTAAAAAGAGTAAAACAAAAGTCTTAAAATGAATGAACAGTAACTCAACTTACTGAATGTCGGAGGAGAAGATTAACGTAGATGCTCCACATCATCCTCCCCTTCTCTTAATAACTGTAAACCTAATTGGTTCAGAGGGTGTTGTTTGGCTACACTTAAGTAAGTCAGCTTTTGTGATCCAAGAGTTGTAAGAATCTAGCAGGCCTTCCCACTTAATAAAATATAGTTTATAGAATTTGGATCAAGTAACCACCAATTTGGTATCTAACCAAGTCAGCTTTTGTCTTCTTCTCTGGCAAGTGCTTGGTCCAATTGTTGTTTTCCTTCTCATTTTGCTCCTCCTCTTCTGATCCTCGTTAGTCCTAGCTAAATGTGAATATAGGTCAGTGACATTAAAGAAAGGATTGATGTCCAAGTCCTCAGGCAAATCAATTTGGTAAGCATTATCATCTTTATGATTTTGCAAGGTCCAATCTTCTTGGGCTTTAACTTGTTGTAGGCACCTTGGGGATACCTTTTCTTGTGTACATGTACGATGACCATTTATCCTTCTTGAAAGACTTTTCTTCTCCAATGCAAATTGACTCTCTTCTTATATTGCTCATTCATGGACTGCAATTTGAACCTAACTTGTTGATGTACCTCTAGAATTTTCTCTACAAAATCTTTAGCTTCTTGGCTGTTATGTGGGTTTATTGGTAGATCAATTATGTCCACAACTTGAAAAGTAGACATATATATAGACCTATTTATGTTGGATTTATAGGAAAATTCAACTTGAGGTATCATCAAATCCCATTGTTGAGCATTGTCGCCCACTAAACACCTATATAGATTTCCTAGGCTTCTATTCACTACCTTAGTTCACCATTGGTTTGGGGATGGTATGTTGAACTGAATTGCAACCTGCTACTCACCTTTTTCCCCAAGACCGTCCAAGGATTTGATGTACCTTTCACTAGTTATAATTTTAGGAATACCATGGAAACCTATGAATTCCATTAGAACAAATATGCCACTTGACTTGCACCATTTGTCTTCTCACAAGGTATGAAAAAGGCCATTTTAGAAAAGTGGTCCACCATTACAGACACTAAATCATTACCTCTTTCAAATTGTGGCAGTCCCATGACAAAACCCGTTGAAATATTACCATTGGTTCCTTTGGCACTAGCAAGGGCATGCATAGACCTATATTTTTATGTCCTCCTTTTACTATTTGGCACACCCCTGCAAGCAACAACAAACCTATCCACATCTCTTCTCATATTAGACCAAAAGAATTTCTCACTCAGTAATCCAAAATTCTTATCTCTCCTGAAGTGTCCACCCAACACATGCATCTCTCACAAGCTTTTCTTTCCTCACCCAACACATGCATCTCTCTCACAAGCTTTTCTTTCCTCATTCTAAGGGGAATGCACAGTTGAAACACCTTACATTAAAAAGGTGTCTAGTAATAAGAAGTCTTCAAATGGATGCACACTTGTGGGGTTTTGACCACGAAGAATTGCATAAATGCTACAAAAATATGGATAATTTGTGTATTCACCATTCATTTCTTCAAAACCAACTAGCCCATGACTCATTACAGCCAATGAATGATTCTTATCTGCCACTACATTGGTTTTTCAATTCCTATACTGCACAACAAAAGTATAGGCCTACAAGAATGAAGCCCATTTGGCATGTTTGTGGGACAACTTACACTGTGAATTTATGTACTTCAAGGCTTGATTATCTTTCATCAAGATGAATTTCTTGCGTAGAAGATAATACCTCCAATATTTTAATGCTCATACTGCAACATAGAAAAGATAATACCTCCAATATTTTAATACTCGAACTGCAACATAGAATTCTTGATCATAAGTGTACTTTCTAGCTTCATTTAATTACTTGCTGAGAAAAGCCACAGAATTTTCCTTCTTGGCTTAACATGCTCCCTATAGCTACCCCTAAAGCATCACACTCAACTATAACATTTTTCTCAAAGTTGGGTATAACAATAATATGCGCTTCCTTAGCTTTTCAGGTTGACGACCACATAGACCAGTTTCCATTTCCCCCTTTTCTTTTCTCTTTCTTGTTTGTTCAAAACCAGCCTTTATCCATAGGCTTCTCCTCGAAGATTTAGAAGACTTTGTTTCCTAATTGCTTCAGATATGGGCATTGGCAGTGCACCCCTTTCCTTACAACATTCATTCATTCTTTTTTCTCTCCCCAAGAGACTTAAATTTGATTTTTCTTCTTTAATTTAATTGCCTTCCACAACTCCTTCACCATTATGAAATTCAGGTCTTAGATTCTTTAAGATGCAGGTATTGATGCTCATGTTTTGAATCAAGCACATTGTTATTGGAGATGTCGTCCTATTGGGTTGAATGAACTAACATCTATTTGGCATTCTCTTATTTCCTGTAATCTGCACAGGAATCGTAAGGTGTCAAAGCACCCTGTTCATATAATAACATAATTAAAATTTCCTACTTCCCTCTCCTTCGAGAACATTCTAAATGTCACTATTGCAATGAGGAAATCTCATTGTTCCTTGTAACAACTTGAGTACCCAAATACTAAGACAATCCTAAATCTATAGAACATCCCAAAAGTTCTGAACTCTCAGGAAATCTCTCAATCCTACAGACATCCCAAGAGTCCTAACTGTTAAGACAATCTCATATATGTAATAAGTTCCTAAGGTCTGAGGCATCTCTTCTCCTCTGCTTATAGCTTCTCCCATCTCCCACATGGAAATACACACTTATCAATATAACAAGCAAGGAGGATAATTACTCAATTACGGTACAAGTGAAACCTTTACGCACAAAATGAGAACCGATTATCATTCCACAAAGTGTTTTTATTCAGTTAAACAAATGTTTGTCGACTGCCACATAGACCAGTTTCCATTTCCACTTTCTCCTTTCTCTTTCTTATCTGTTCAAAACCTGCCTTTATCCACAGGCTTCTCCATGAATGTTTAGAAGACTCTGTTTCCTAATTGCTTTTGGCAAGGGTATTGACAGTGCACCCCTTTCCTTACTATGTTCACAAAAATTGGTAGTTCATTTTCCCCTCAAATTGGATATTTCTTCTTTAATTTAATGCATTTTATATGCCTTCCACAGTTCATTATCAAATTGGGGTCTTAAATTCCTTAAGATTCAGGTATTGATGCTCATGCCTTTAATCAAGCCTGTTGCTATTCGAGCTATCATTTTGTTGGGTTGATTGAAGTAACATCTGTTTGCAATCTTTTATTACCTGTAGTTTGCACAAGAATAACAAAGTGTCAAAGCACCCTGTTTCACATAATAAAGTAATTATAGTTTCCGAGATAAGAATTGCTATGAGGTAATATTAAAATCTTAGATTAGGATGTAAAATTTAGTGTCTATTTTTGAATGTCAAATTTAATTTTTGAATTCTTTGAAGGTTTCTTACTGCTTCCGTGAATGCTAAGAGTTTGCAAGATTTTCGAGACAAAATAAATCGCTTATATGCCGATCTCACATTGTTGGGTGTAATTGAGATAGAAAGTAGACAACCAAAGATTGCTTCCTAGTCTCAAGAGTTTTATGCATACCAGGAGCGAGGTAAGGCCATCCATCAAAAGGTATTTTTATTTTATCATCTCTTTCTTGTTATATTGAGCAAATCCTAACACAGTCTTGCTGCAAAACTTATAGTTGGAATCCAGAGCGGACTGGAAAGTGTAATTCAACTCCTTGATTTGAATGCACAGGCTACATTACCGATTGCTGTGGTTGTGTACGGTCTTGGGGGAATTGGGAAAACTACACTCGCGGATACTGTTTATGCATGGATTGACCTCAAAACTTATAAACATTGTAGAATTCATATGGATCAAAATTGTAACAAGAAAGATCTTAAAGTCCTCCAGCAGCAGATTTTGTATGGACTATTCCAACAGAATGTGGAATTGACAGACTGTGACCAAGGTAGAGGAATGATTTGGTCGCTTTGCAAAAAGAATCCCAATCAGGCCTTATTTCTCTACATTGACAACAGTCTAAAAAATACAGATCTCAAGCAACTTCTGCCTGAAGACTTGGGTAGTTTCCTTCCACCTAGAAGCAGAATACTTGTCACTACTCGAAACCTGCACGAGACAAACATATTCAATGCCAGGAATATTCAATGCCAACAATATCGTGTGAGTTCTCTTCCACAGACACAAGCCAGAAAGATTTTGTTGAAGAAAGCTACCGATTACAATGATGAAAAGAATATTCATGACCTCCTTGAGCTATGTGGTGGTGTTCCACTTCTGCTAGAAATAGTTGGTTCACAATTGGCCATAAGTAGGAGAAATACTATTAATATAGTATTAGAATTGCTTAGAGAAGGGGAGAAGGTTGAAGAGGAAGATATCAGTGACCGTATGATTGATTTTGTATACCATAGATTATTACCACCTGTGAAAGAGGCTTTTCTAGATATCACATCCTTCTTTCATGATTGGCCAAGTAAAAAAGTGGCCTACATAGTTGGAGAGGAGGAATTCAGAGCTCTAGAAGATGCTTCATTCATCGAGACATCTGAAATGGGTACAGTAACTATTCATAAAATAGTTCGAGCAAGAGGAAAAAAGATGTCAGAGCAAAACAGAATCACAGATACCCAAACTTTATTAAAATGTTTGAAAGATGAAGAGGTATGTCATGCTTACCACATCTGTTCTCAATATTATGAAAATACTTTTGTTATTCATAGTCATAATGAAATGTATGATTCATTTTCATGCAGAAACTCAAGAATTTAAAAGGCATCCTTTTAAATGAAGAATATGAGCAGCCTCCAATCGAAATCAATGAAAATCATCTAAATTGTATGAGTAATTCCTTAAGAGTGCTATCTTATGAAGGATCGCAAATAATATTCAAGGAGAAATGTCATAAGCCATTTAAAGAACTCAGAAACCTTGCAATTCCTAGTAATGTTCCTGATTTACCAATGAAGTTTGAGAAACTTGGGTGTCTTGCCAGGTACAAAGGTCCATTCACGCAAGACATGAATTTCTATGAGGTAAGATCTGTCTCTTTAGACCATATTTGTCTTTCAATTAGCTTTCATTAGATTGTATAATGACACTTAATCCTTGTTTATAATTTTGTGCAAATATGTAGCTTCCTCCAACCTTGCTGGATTTCCACATTATAGGTTCTTTTGAGAATGGATTTGCAAATTCTAAAATTCCTTCCAATGTCACTCCAACTTCCTCGGTTGTAAAATTAGGCTTTTCTGATTTCAAGAATATGCGAAGGTTACCAGATGGAGTGGATAAGCTATCAAAGTTAGATGAACTGTATTTAATTGATTGCCCTCAGTTGAGAGAACTTCCTTCCAAATTGGGGGATCTCAGCAATCTAACAAGGTTGTGGTTAGATTAGTGCCATGAATTGAAAGAGTTTCCTTCAAACTTTGGGCAACTTAGGAATTCGACATCATTATATTTAAGTGGCTACTTTGCATTATGTGTATTACCTTCCAGCTTTGGGCATCTCTTCAACCTAAAATGTTTGCACTTAGACTATTGTTCAAGTTTGAAAAAGTTTCCTTCAAACTTTGGGCAACTCAAAAACTTGGAAGAGTTAGATTTGAGCCATTGTTTTGGGTTAGAAGAATGGCCATCAAGCTTTGGAGGTCTCACAAAGATGAAGAAGATGGTTTTGATAGGTTGTTCCATGAAGTTAAAAGAATCATTACCTCATAATATTAGAAGTTGTTCTATTATATTTGATTAAATATTATTTTCAACGATTTACCCTTCAATTGTTATTTTTGAGAGGGCTTTTTAATTTTTTATAAAGCTTGTAATAGTACATGGAAGGTTTGTAATTTTTAGATGGCTTCCTATTTTTTAGTATATTT
>VDFB02303324.1:0-10433 GCA_007258455.2 Sequoia sempervirens
ATATTTTACAACCTAGGATGAAGTTTTGTGTTGTTCATATTAACCTCTAGACGTCTGTATAGGTACATCACTGTCAGTACCCCAACAAGCTATGAAAATTTATTGAATATGGCTTGAAACTCTTCCAAATACATTTTATTGAAACTTTTTAAAGCCTTTATTAATTATCTTGTTCATACACCTGTGCATTTACATTAGCTTGATAATTTTTAAAGTATTCTCAAACATGTATTTTTTTTAAAAATTCAATAGTAAAACTATTCGGGTTGACTAAAAATATTTCTACAAGACTGGATAGTTATGATGGAGGATCTGAAGGACTGCGGGAAAAGGTAAAGAAGTCAACTTGACACCTGAAAATTGCATTAAAGTTCCCTCGTTCATTGGCGGGTGTGAACCATTTGAAACTGCATCATATGGTGTCTTTTCATGAGCTAGATTCACAACTTTTACATGCCATTTTCTTTTAATTGAATACAACCTGCCACCTACTATGTTAGCACCAATCTGTTAGGCTTAACAACTTCCATCAAATCATTCCATAGAAAAATTAACCTTGAGAGTTCATTAATAGCATCAGATGATACTTTATATTTGATGACATCAATAGGTCAAGTATATCATTGATCTTTATTATGATTGAGTAAGAAAAATGCATCCATTATCATGCATAAACTCAACTTTATATCTAACTGAAGAAATGATATCCCAAAACACAAACCGATGTAAAATCCTTTGAGTGATTTCAGATCATCGGATTGTGCAAATCCTATCATTAGTACTTTTCCTATATTGTTAATATTTTTGTCTCTAACTCATTTATGGATTTTTCCAGGTTCATTCAAATGAGAATTAAGATGTTGCCATGACAAAGAACCAAATCTTTTCTTATCTGCATTTAATCACAACATAAATTGTTTGATTTTGGATGGCATTGATCTTTGTTATATGACCAAAAATTTTAGCTAAAGGCTTTAATATTGTGGAAAGACTATGGAAAGCATGATTATTACTAATGCTTCATTTATTAGTTCATAATTATTGATCTTTTCAGTCAAAATTGTTCCATTATTTAAAGATAATGTTTAAAATTTTTTTAATTAATAACTTGATCCTTTTATAATTTCCTTTTTTATCTTGTAGGAAAAGCGAGGAGAGATTTTGTTTGGAGAGAGAACTTGCAAATTCAAAGCGAAGGAAATAATCTTTGGAGATTTTTCTTTTTGAATTGAATTGAATTGAATTGAAAGTGGGCCTTGAACATTAAACTTGAACTTGGAAAAAGCATTTTTAAATTCTTATCGAAATAATCTAGAGCATCCATTTCCTTCTTTTATTTTCTATTTTAAGCCAACTAGATCATTGTTTGTTTTCAATGTTGGATTAAAATTGAACACTAGAAACTAACTAGACATTGTTTTTTGAAATAAAATTGAACAATCAAATCTTTATCTTTCCTTTAGTGCTCAAAATGAATTGAATCATTGCTTTGAAGGATAAAATGAATGGGTATCTTTATTGTTTTGTAATTATTTATACAAGGTAATATCATCAAAAGACATATGTACTTCTCTTATGCCTCATGGCGATCTTGAGAATTAAAAGGATTTTGGTGACATTAAATTTTTTAATTAATTACCCCCACACTTCATTTTGGGAATAAAATTGAACAAAAAACTTTGTGAGTGTGAGAAAACCTATTGCATGTGTTCTCCCTTTGTTTCTAAACAAGGGTCAATCGAACTATGAATAAGTTTATTCACTTTTGTTTACCCTAGAGGGCCTTCCTTGGGGAAAAATTACTCACCCAAGGGAATGAATCAACCGGTAACACTTTGAACCTGAGAGTATTTCCAACCAGGATATAAATGCGGGTATTGGAGTAAACAGCAATATCACATGGTTGATTCTGACGAGATGGATCTGAAAGGGGACTCTTTCTGTATGGGTCAATCTCCATGAACGGAAAGTATGAACTAAAACCCTTGTTTGTAGTAGCCAACCAGTCCATCCAATGATTTTATCGAAGTGGTGCATTGGAAATTAGATTCCAAGAAGTTACTTGCCATGTCTGATCTTGGTTGAAATATAGAGGTTAAGACTTCATTCCTAACATACCTTTATATTTTTTCCTTGGTTGCATATAAAATCATCTCTTCTACTATGAAGGGCATGAGGCAAGCCCACCAAGAAAAATGTACCAATTGAGCTAGGATGTTATATTGCTTGTGAGTCAGTTTAAAAACATAGTGCTTTGATTGAAAACATTGGAAAACCAACATTCAACAAATCATCAAATCTCAAACTCTTTAGGAGAAGAAAATATCCTTGAATGAATTCACATGCCCTTGCTTTCCCTTGGGATTCATGTCCTTAGAGGTTCCTAGGCATTTGGATTTCATCTCAATTTTCTCCTACTAAGGTCAACACTAGGAAACCTTTGCCTTGATCTCCTTGATTTCCGCATAATGCATTTTATGGGATGAAAGAGAACTAGATTATTGACATTCAGTTTAAAAAAATCTTAACTCAAGAGTGTGCCTGTAAGCAAAAAGAATCCATTGGGCAAAGATTAAATCAATTAGACCCCACATATGTGCTTGGCATCTTTTGGTCATATGGTTTTCATGCAAACATTGGTCTTTTGATTTTGAATTACTCTTAGAGAAAGGCATGTTCTTCACTATCTTTGTCTTGTAAACAAGTTCTTCCTAGGTTCATTTAGGATCAAATCAAACACTTCATTCAATCAAACATTTATCATCCCATCCCACCAAACAACTTTAGAGCTTTGGAAACATCATTCTAGACTTGGGTAAATCATCAAAATCAAAATCACCTTGTTTAGTTAGGGGTATGGGAATGTATCCTTTCTCATACCTCTAGTTAAATTATCACCCCTTTTGAACAAGTTCATCCTAAGATAACATCTAACATCTTAGAGTCTACAAGTTCATTATCCAAATCAAACCAATCAAAATAAAACCCTAAGTCTAGTATTGATTCAAAGTCCCTAAACATTCATCATTCACCCCTTTCATCATTCATCTAATTATTGGTCATAAACACCTTAGAGGTCACTTTTGCAACAAGGTCAAAACACCAGAGGAACATGGAATATAAACTTGCTCCATACATCATGAGTAATCCAAACCAACCAAACTATCAAATCCTTCCAAAACCAATTGATTATCAACACTCACATCTATACAATCCATACATGGGATCATTATCCCCTACAAACCTTGATGTTATGAAAAATGTGAGTATTCCTAGTCAAAAGATTGGAACACCTTTCTTGATGGTAGATCTAAATCTAAAACTACAAATCTATCAACCAAACACCCAATGCATGAGCCTTCAAATGAACAATGTCATCCCACCAAATCCCTACATGCCAAATGAGAATGTACAAAGTACAAGTTTTCCAAACATGAATCTGACAAACTTTGGGATAAATATGTTTGGAAATCATACAAATGTTGTTCAATGTATAAATAAGATGTTAACAACTCCATGTATTAATCCAAGTCAACGTAGCACCATGCAAAATCAAAGTTACCTAAATCAAGGCAATGTGATTCCCAACACCAACAATGGTCAATTTCAACCTATCATGCCAAATTTGAACATCATCCTAATTAGAACATTGTCCAAAAAATAACAACCATGATCCCATTCAAAACCACAAGCATGCATCCCAACCGCTTTGAACAAAACCAACCAACTATATCAAGGGAGTCAAGATCAAAAATCAAGATAAAATTTGGCGAGATCAAATTGCTATACTTACAAAAATAGTTGAGTCATTACAACAAGAGACATCTCCACCACCACTACCCATATCAAGATCATTCCTTGGTTTAGGGCTTTCCCCTTTACCTAGCACCAATCACTCCATCTAAATCAATCCACCTAACACCAATCAAGCCATCACCTCAAATCCTTTGAATATACCATCGACATTGCACCAATGGATGGTATCTAATCAAACAACAACATTGATCGCAAATCAAAATACAGTCTCCCAAGGACCTATCACCTTGGTCATTCCAACATTTCCTATCACCTCAATCAGTCCAACCAACCCTATCATGTTGAACAATTGTATTATTCGTTATACCTGAACTCTAGTAAAAAAAAATGGAGCATTCAATGTACCTTTAGATATCAAATTAAGAAATCAATCATTCTTTCGTTGTTGTTGTTGCTATTGGTTCCATGCATTGAAATTGCAGGCAGAACGATGGTCAATAGAGGCATTTAAATTACAGGCAGAATGGTGGTTATAATCGTAGGTGGTGATCAACTTCATAGTATGGAGGTGGTTAATGAATGTGTTAGGATATGGTAAAGGGTGGTTGTCTTCTAGCACATGCTATGAGGTAATACATGATTATCAAACTAGGAGGACTCATACACGTAAACTAACTATAATTTCCTTTACTCACACATCATAGAGTTTGATACAAGGAGAAAATGTATTCTGCCTGGAAATGTTTCGATCTCAAGAAAATATTAATATTTATTCCGCGTGATGGGGAAAGCAGGGAAAAAAATGGCTGAGATTCGTTTAATCGTCTTACATTGATACAAACACAAGATAGTCGTCAATACACTTTGATAGGATGGCTTCAGAGCATCTTTCAAATAAAAATGACAAACAAATAGCTTGTTGATCCAATGTCACCATCCTCGTCACTTTTACTCATTTCATACATTTCATTCAATTCATCCATATTTGTACATCCATCATATCATTCAACCTCTAGTGATTTTTTTTGATGTACCTCTTATGACAACCCCTTCATGTACTCTAGTTCATTGGTCACCCAAGCTCCTTTTCATCTAAAGCTTGATCGAGCACGTAGTTTGCATATTAGGGATCATACCATAACCGATTTCACCTACCACATTTATCATCCTTCATATTTTCCACTTGCACTCCGCATCCAGATCAGGTCCTTCCATCCACCATCATCATCCAAACTAGGTCAATGTGCATCATCATGGTAGCCTATGGATCAAGGGATTATCAATTCTTCACTTAGCTTCTAAGAGCCATGTCATAACCATTAAAATAGAAAAAAATAAAAAAGTAAAAAAAATGTTTACTCTGATGAAAACCTGGAAAATAGGCATCTTGGTCACACCAAAAAAACAAAAAATTAGGAAAATAGTAAAGAGAAATAATCCATCCAATAATGAAAACCACTTCGGTTGCACTTTGGATAAGTACCATGGTGAAAACCTGGAAAAGAGGTGTCATGTGTAGTTTATCTTTGCTCCTATAGACACGAAAAATATACTGATTGATATCACACATCCGATCTTGATCTACTAACACTGGTTTGTCCTGAATCATCCCCTTTTCTAAACATTTAATCGAATAACCTTTATTTGATTAAACTCATCACATTTCATCAATTTTATCTTGTTAAGTCATTATCTCTCTTTAATTAAATAAACCATTTTATTTAATTAATTCCTAAATCTGTGTTTTAATTAAATAATTCATTTTATTTAATTAAATCTATATAGTTCCTCCATTAAATTAAATAAATCAAACATCACCCCCTTTGGTTAAATAAATCAAAATATTTATTTAACTAGGTCTTAATAATTTTTCATCTCTTTTTGATTTATTTCAACCCACAAATCTAAATCAATTAATCAAATCACCTAATCTCCTCTTAAATTGATCAAAACATGATTAGTAATTGCATGTCACATTCTCTAGCTTTTCCCACTTGCACAGTAAATTAATTTATTTGATTTATTAAATTCTTCTATTTCATTCAAAAAGGCATCAAAGGATGGAATATTCTTCAAATTCAAAAAGTCCCTTCAAAAGGACTTGTCCCTTCCAACAAGGTATTCAATGCCTCTTACATGTCCTTGCCTTGAGCCAAGTGGCATTAAACTCCCTTCTTTCATCCTCCCTAAAAATGTCACCTCTTCAAATTCAAATATTCAAACATGCACATTGATGAAAATGTGCTCATTCCTCCACCATTCACATAATGACATGTGGCTTCTTCTCATTTGTTGAAGATTAATCCCACACTTCTCCATTTTGGACATCTCTTCAACATGACATTCTAAAAATAAGAGGCTGATCTCCTCATTTTATCATTCATAATTTGAGTAAGATTACTATACTCAAATACATCTTCAAAGCATTTGCAAGATTCATCAATTTATCAAATCCATAGCTAGGTTATGCAGATATTTTATCATGGAGCACACTTGAATCTTGAACAAAGTGGATCACCATCACCATTCATCATCAAAGCTTGCAAAGGAGTTGGGAAAGGGCCAATTTCCACATCAAATTGGAACCAAATCCCCCATAGGATCAAGAGTTTTCATTATTTGAATAGGATTAATCTCTTTTATTGCTTTTCATTGCATTTCTTCCTTTCATTTCCTATTTTGAATCATGTTAATGGAATTTTTGGGGAATCTCTATTCTAACTTGCATTTGATCTTATTAATGTGTTCATTTGTTGTGTTCTTGCAGGTATAGGATATTGGTTCATATTTTTACACTAGAAGGAGGGAAAACAAGAAGATCAAATCATGTTTCGGAGTAGTAATCAATTTCGGTTTCTATGAGGTCTGGCTGTGAAGTTGTACCACCACACCAGTTAGCCGCTACAAACCACCCAACCGGCAACTTCAAAATACCAGATTACTAAACTACACCACTCCAAACTTCACACTACACTATTAGCACTCCAGAGTCGCCATATAGAGCTGCTACAAACTCAAAATAGAGCCGCCATTGTAAGCAAAGCCGCTGGAATTTTTTTTGCTTTTCCATTTAAACTTAAAATGGCCGTAGCTTGGTCATTTTTTGGTCTTTTTTGAAGGTTTTTTTTGAAATGGGGTAGAATTTCATAAGATATCTAATGGTGTAGGTTATTCTCAACTTTTATAGAGTTAAAAGTTTCAAATTTTCACTTAATGTCAAATCACAATGAAACTTGGTCTAGATTTTAGGGTTTTATGCTTAATCATTATTCTAACCTCATATCTTCTTGTTTATTGATGTCATCAAACATTTGGAGCTTGTATTATAGGTTTTAAAGTATCATGGAACATGAAATTCACACATAAATCATTATCACATCATTGTATCAAGTGTTTTTGAACACTTTGGGGAGAAATTATAATCCCACTTCTAAGGATTTTATCCCTTCAAGATCTTAAGACTCAATAAATTTCAACTTGGGTTTAAAACGAACAAGGAAAAAGGTTAAAAAGAACTTTAGGAAAACGTACTAGATTTTGTTTAAGGTTAACAATTGAACAAACAACTCTCATTTTCCTTTGGTGTACTAAAAAGAAGTCATTATTGCTTCATGGAACTTAAAATGAACATGTGCTAATTTTTTTTGTGATTGCTTACTCAAACTAACATCATTAAAAAGACATATGCACTTCTCTCATGCCTCACAGTGATCTTGAGAATCAAAAATATTTTTGGTGGTCTTAGGTTGGGATAGAGTAATTACCTCCACACTTCATTTTGGGATTAAAATTGAACAAATCTTTACGAGTGTGAGTGGAACATATTGCATTTGTTCTCCCTTTGTTTCTAAACAAACATTGATTGAACTACAAATATGTTTTTTTGATTTTGTTTATCTTAGAGGGTCTTCCTTTGGGAAAAAGCACTCACATAAGGGAATGACTCAACCGGTAACACTCTAAACCCAAGAGTATTTCCAGCCATGATATAAATCTGGATATTGGAATAAATGCCAGTATCACGCGGTTGGCTTCGACGAGAAGGGAAGTAATGGTCTCTCACCTTGATGGGTCAACTCCTACGAATGGAAAGTCTGAATTAAAACCCTTGTTTAGAAAAGGAAAAAATCCTTGATCTACTTATTGAATTTAGAACAGTTGTTTGAAGCCATCCCACATTTTACGGCTCTTAAGTAGAAATGAAAAGCAATACCATGGGAGTTCATGGGTGTTGATCTTGGCTGCCCCATATAAGTGAGTGTGTCCCAGGGGATCAGTCAAGGAGTCAAACATCTAATCATTAAACTAGGTAGGTGTAGCTAGACTTGTCCAAGTGGGAACTCAACAAGTAAAGTCTTTCATATCCATAGGGTTGTTCATGTTCTTGTTATCAAAACACTTGCTTGTTCAAAACATTGGGAAACACACTTTATACAAGAAAATAAAAATTTGAAACCCCTTAGTTAGAGAAAATACCTTTAAAAAAACCCAAGAACTATTGCTTACCATGGGGATTATGTCCTTAGAGGTTTCAAAGTAATTGGGTTTACATATTAATTTTCTTCTACCAAGGTAAACATTAGGTAACCATTGTGTTGATTTCCTTGAATTCCACATAATACTTTGTGGGATGAAAATAAGTTAGGACATTGGACGTTTAGTTTGAAAATTTAATCAAGAAAGTGTTTATGGTAAAATCAATTCACTAATCAAGATGAAATCAATTGAACCCCACACAGGTGCTTGTGTATCTTTTGTCTTATGGTTTTTTGAACCTTGATCTTTTGGTTTGAAGGGAAAAGCATGTTCTTCAAACTTGGCCATATGTAAACAAGTTGTTCTTATGCTCATTAGGATCAAATCAAACACTTCATCCATTTTAAAACATTTATCATCCCATTCCATGAAGCAACTTTAGGCGTTAGAGACATCATTATCTAGACTTGGGTACATCCTTAAACCAAATCAAAATCATTTGTTTAGTTAGGTGTGTTTGGATGAATCCTTCCTCGCACACTTAGTTAGATTATCACCTCTTTTGAACGAGTTCATCATAAGATAACATATAACATCTTAGGGTTTACAAGTTCATTATCCAATCAAACCAATCAAAATCACAAATCCTAAAGTCTAGCATTGATCCAAGGTTCCTAAATGTTAAACACCCATATCATTCACCCCTTTCATCATTCATTTCATCATTGGTCTTAAACACCTTAGGGGTCACTTTACAACAAGGTCCAAAACACAAGGAGGAACATGGAATACAAATTACTCCATACATCACAAGTAAAACAATTCAACCAAACTATCAAAGCCTTACAATGCCAATTGTTCAAAACTCAAATTTATACAATCCATACATGGGATCATTATCTCCACCACAAACCTCAATGGGTACAACAAATGTGGTATGCCCAAATTTGAAATATTGGAACACCTTTTCCGACCATAGATTTAAAACCAAGTCCAAAATTACAAATCTATCAGCCAAATACTCAATGCATGAGTCTTCAACAAAACAACATTATCCCACCAAATCCATACATGCCAAATGAGAATATACCAAGTACAACTATACCAAACATTAACATTTCAAATCCACACTTGGTAAAGTTTTGGATAGATATGTTTGCAAATCACATGAATGTTGTTCAAAATCCATCGCACCCATATGTCCCCTTCACCTTTCATAATCCTAATGACCCATTATCATCATTTCATGCAACCCCTTAAACCTCTCTCCCTATGACCTCACAAGGAGAAGGTGACTTATTTGGACTAGGGGGCATTTTTGATCCAACATCATCTTCATTTCCCTAAGGGAGCTTACCCCTCACTTTCCCACCACTCCCACCCTTGCCATTAACATCTGTATAACCTTTTGGTTTGGGGCTACCTTTGCTACCACTGCTCATCAAAAATATCCCCCTAACAATCAATCAAGGCATCATACCAAATCCCAATACCAATACCAACAAGAAAATGTTGTTTAAAATCACATGTTAAAAACTCCATATATCGATCCAAGTCAACAATCACATGATCAAAACCTATCCATCGAACAAACAGGAAGATTTTTACGTAGACACATAGAAATTGGCATTATGGAAATGCATCCACTCATTCATAAATCAAATTCTACATTCATCTGCTCACTAAATAAATCCAAACATGGAAATCCATTCACTAGTTAAATTGGGTCTTTAGTCCTAAGGTTTATTCATTTAAATAAATGAAAGGCTCACATCATCCTTTAACTCAATAAATCAAACTTTATTTAATTAAAACAATCTCAAAAGTCATTTCCCATCCCTTTTGATTTAAATAAATCAAAGTATTTAAATCAAATAAGTCAAAATCATCTAATCATCATCCTAGCTAATTAATCCTGATTGAATCTAATCTAATGCATGTCACATCCTCTAGATAATCCCACTTGCACAAACAAATCAATTTATTCATTTATAAAATCAAAATTTTCACTCAACATAATCTTCCTCAAATCCTAAATTCAAAATCAGAGTTAGGAAATGTACATCCAATAGGGCATTTAACAGGTCTTACATGTCTCTTACATGTCCCTTGCAAAGGTCAAACTAAGCATTAACTCTCATTTTCAAATTTGAAATATCCCTCTCTTGGGAACATTTCCCAAATCTTGCACTTCCATCAAC
>VDFB02303324.1:10533-20550 GCA_007258455.2 Sequoia sempervirens
AATACCAAGGGAAAGGAATAGTATGTGAATTTGTTCAAGGATATTTTCCTCTCCAAAAGGGTTTGCAATTTTGATGATTCGTTGAATGTTGGTTTTCCAATGTTTTTGATTAATGCACTATGTTTTCAAACTGACTCACAAGCAATATAACATCCTAGCTCATTTGGTATGTTTTTCTTAGTGGGCTTGCCTCATGCTCTTCATAGTAGAAGACATGATTTTACATGCAACCAAGGATAAAATATAAAGGTATGTTAAGAATGAAGTCTTAACCTCTATATTTCAACCAAAATCGAACTTGGCAAGTAACTTCTTGGAATCTAAGTTCCAATGCAGCACTTCAATAAACTCATTGGATGGACTAGTTGACAACTACAAACAAGGTTCTTAATGACACAACATTGGGGACATGGCACCTTGCGAGCATCTAGCAAGCCACTATAGGCTTTAATCAATCCTACTAGGGGCTCTTATACGTTTTATGGTAGTACCTCATTCTGAAAGACACTGTACGACTAAAGCCTACATACCATGAGGACTTGATAGTTTAGTCTTACCCATTTATATACTAGCCCAAATGGAAAACCGGTTGGATTCACCTTCGAGTTCTCCTTTCCAGATGTGTCTCTTAGGCAGTCCCCTCTAAAGGTGACTCAAAGCAATAAAATGCATTTTGATTGTTTCTCTTGCACCCTAGATTGCACAAAGCGCAAGGGGAGAGGATATGCACTCAAAATGCACCAAAGATAAAATCACACAAGTCAGACACTTGTTCGTTTCAGCCTCAAAGCAATGATGACTTCATTTTAAGCACCAAAATCAAGTGTGAAGTTTTCTTTTTCAATTTTTAGCCCCAAATTGAAAAGCTAGTGAGTTTCTAGGGTTTAGTTTTAGACCAACTTTGAAAAGATCAAGACAATGATTGATTTTAAATCCAAATTGAAAGCAAGTTGTCCTAAAATAGAAAATGAAATCAGGAAATGAATGCCTCAAGTTATTGCAATAAGCATTAAAAAATGCTTTTCAAATTTCAAGTTCAATGATCAAGTTTCAAACTCCAATTTGCTTGCTTTCGCTTAAGTCTGATGTCCACTTCCAATGTCAATCTGAAAATAGTGCAAAGTTATAAGATAACCCACGAAAAAATATTATACACTAATGCATTAAACATAAGCTGAAAATTAAAAATTAAAAACATTTATCAAGAAAATAAAGAGGCAACCCATTACTGCTTCCCTTTGAATGCCATACCTATGAAACTTGTCACTGTCAATTACCTGCATGTGAATAATTCCCAAGAGAGATTGTACCTTAGATGTTATCAAATGACCATTGGCTGATTTTATGTTTACTTTGTTGTGCGTAATGTCATCAGATTTTTTTTTTGGACAGTAATTGCCTAACAATAACGATGTAGTAGTACAATATAACAAAAATGTAAAATGCATTAAGTCAAATTTCAAATGTTAAAATCCTCATCAAAGGATAATTACATTTCAACCAAATGAGCAATTCAACACATAATATGCTTGCAAAAGTAATGTGTGAACTAACGCAATTAAAAGACCTCAAAATTTGAACATTTAGCCATAAAAAAATTTTGTAGAAAGGACGTATCTATTAGAAAATCTGATTTTAATTCTTTTTCTACTCCTTCTTGTGTTCAAACAAGGATCAATTCAGACTGAATTAATGTACCTAGGCAAGCCAAGTCTTATTGGTAGATTGATTTGATAAACCGAGAACCAGTGTTCACATTATAGCAATAAATGATCTTTAGGAAGAGGCGCGACAAAGATGCAAATGATGTTTATTGCCACAACGACTCCCTCTTTGGCAATTAATGGCTTCATGGACTCTCTCAAAATTGTTGGTCTGATCATCATACAGTGTACTACGCTTGCACTTCAAGGAAGCAAATGGGTTACTGAAATAAATGTGTTCAATGAGTTGATCACGATTTGCTAGACTGATCGCCCTACAATAGATCAATCTCAAAATAAAATTAAATGAAAAAAAAAAATCTCCTACTTAATTACACAAAGCCACGCCTAAATGTGTGAATGTGGCTATCTTAGTCTTAACTAGAGAGCATAATAGCTTAGATTGAAATAATAAACTCCAATACTACCTTATGTGAGTAGAATAGACAATACAAGCTAGGGGACCTAGGAAGTATGGTTATATAGCTAATAAGATACAATCAATGTTGATGATAAATGTGATGCGTACCTTTTCACCAACTCAAGATTTGGAAATCTTCCTGGTGACTCACAAAAGTTAAGTGAGCTTTTAGAATTGCATTTGAATAGGTGCAACAAGCTTTCTGAATTAACAACTATCCCACCATCATTTGGAGATGTATGTATGTGACGACATGCATTTAGACAACTTATGCTATTTGTCAGGACTAAAGAATATCTCTAGATTTGATGTGGGCAATTTATGCCATCTGACAGGTCTTCCTGGAAGTGTTTGGAAAATCTTTAGCAAGCATAGGAGATAAGCCAATAAGATAACCAATGACCCCTACTAGATTTGATGTCAATATATTCTTACACCCACCAATTTAATAAAGATCTTAAGAAAATACTAAATCATCATGACAACCCCAAATGCAATGGGACTATTAGTAACGGATTTCCACCTTTTCAAAAGCATTGAGATTAATATCGATGAAAGTAATAGAAAGATGATTAGCCCTATTAATAGAGTTCTTTATAGAAAAGTTTAAAATGTTTATTGCATGCTCTATAAATGTACGCTACTTTTCATAAAGGTTGAGAGATTAATAAGATAGGGAAGATACAACTCTGGTGTTTTGCACCATACTTGCATGTCACATCACATTAAAAATAAACATAACATTCAACTGTGTAATCTATATATGTATCTCCCTTCTCTTAAAGTGCCATAATGTTCTTGTAGGTGCAGTGCTAAGAGGTAGCTCAAAAGAATCTAAAGAAAATGGTGGATACTGACACAAGCATGGTGATGGGCGTAGCGATAGTAGACAGGGGTATTATTTCATTTGACATAGGTTGCAGATTGTTGAATTGAAGATGTAAAAGGAAGATGCAACAAAGACACAAAACACCATTTTTTCTTGATGCCAACAATCTCTAGCAATCCTTCTAAGTGGTCTCATGACCTGTCCAAGTGACTCATGATTGCTTGACCATTGATATCTTTCCAACGCTATAGGTTATAGCTATTCGAGATCTTTAGGGCTACGACCGAATATATGGAGTTCAGTCAGTCACCCCTGATGTGTAATGGTATTGAGCAAATATGAAGAATATGGGCACTCAAAAATAACAACATAAATAGGAGATCTTCAGAATAAATTCACTAAGTGACTACTATAGCAATACTTAATCGCTCTGAGTAGAGGTATCACACTTTCTTCAAATATAGTTGGTTTCCATTAGTATATATGCATCAAAAATCTTTAACATATAAAATTTGAACACATTGTAATATGATTATAGCTGTATTTGATACACAATGAATTTGTAGTAGTGAATCTTTATCATGCTATTGATATTTTGATATGTAGCAGCAAGTTTAGTTCACATGCAAATGCATAAAATTCCACACCTAGTATGCACGTTGGCGCAAAGATTGAACAAAAACAACTTAATTAATGTTTGCAGACCTGTCGATGGTCATGACTTATAGAGAAACCTTACAACAGGTATATCAGGTAGAGATACACACCCAGCTAAACTGAGAAACCCTTGAAAAACTCAAAACTCCGCAGTTAATCAAATCGATAAAACCAATGATTCCCTCATAGTTGTCTCTATAGAAAACCTAGTTAGTCAAACTTGTCTTTGCAAAAATCCCAGTTAATCAAAAAGATATGCTAAAAAGAAAAATATCTTTGTGTTAAACCACTTTCAATGATAACACTATTAACTAAGATCAAACACCCTTTCAAAAATCCAAAAATAGGAAACATATGGATTTAGAGTGGCATTGGCTACATTTAAAAGACACTTTTATCAAAGTCATAACGATTGAAATTTGTCTTTGGTGCAGATGTATGTGATATAGGCAGAAGCATAGAATACTAAAAATCTTAACTCCAATATGAAAAATGATTATGGACAATACAACCTCTCTTTCGGCAGAATACTACTGTCTTGCAAACCAAAAATTAAAATTAAAATTCAAGCACAAAAGAATTGAAAACTAGATTGAATGAGTGAATGAGAATACACTAATCTATGGAAAATTACAAAACCCCACCATACAGAGGCTTAATTAGGAGAAAAAAAGAACGGTGTTATGTTTTCTATCTGATATTTGAAATAATCAAGAACAGAAACAATGATTATATTTATGCCCTCTTTCTAGTACCATTTTGGTGGATGTCAAATCTATAAATGGTTAGAAATATTAACATAATAATATCATGTTAGTCACTTAAAATAAATTAGATTAAACATCTCTATGAGATATTTAACCATGATAAAATATGCAAAACCAACTAGAACAAGAAAAGCTAATTGCAAGCATATAAAACATGATCAAAACCTTGTCCCATATTGGACTAGTGCTATTGTAGAAAATATCACTTTCCCAATCCTTGCTTAAGCTTGATGTTAAGATGCTATGAAGATGGTGATAAGATGGGAAAAATTAGTTCTCAAAGAGAGACACAAGAGATTGTGGAGATGAAATGATAGGATTGTGGAGGATTTTCTTGAGAATGATGCCTCTATTTGTAGATTCTCAAATGCTAAGAGTGCCAAACAAGGAGGATGTGGGACTAAAGATTTTTCCAATAGAAAGACCTATTAAATTCCCAGTTGGATGTACATTTCAACTTGCTTTTGAATTAAAATTTGAGGGAAGATGCCATGTTGAGTGAAAATGATGATTTTAATAAATCAATAAATGGGTTTATTTCTGCAAGTGGGATTATCTAGAGGATGCGACATGCATTAGATTAGATTTAATCAGGATTAATTAGCTAGGATGATGATTAGGATGTTTTGTCTTACTTGATTTAAATACCTTGATTTATTTAAATAAAAAGGGATGGGAAATGACTTTTGAGATTTTAATTAAATAAATTTTGGTTGTTTGAGATGATGCGAGCCTTTGATTTATTTAAATAAATAACCTTAGGACTAAATACCTAATTTACTAGTGAATGGATTTGTTGTACTTGATTTATTTAGTGAGCGGATGAATGAATTTGATTTATGAATGATGATGGCCTTTCGATCAAAGTACTTTGGTCCATCGTCGACTTCTCCTTGTGAGGTCCTTAAGGAGAGAGAGGTTTGAGGGTTTATTTTAAATAGTGATAATGGGTCATTAGGATTATATGAAGGTGAGGGGGACATATAGGTGTGGTGAATTTTGAGCAACATTCCTTCTTGATTTGCAAACATATCTATCCAAAGTTTACCAAGTGTGGATTTGAAATGTTCATGTTTTGAGTATAATTATGGTATATTCTCATTTGGCATTTATGGATTTGGTGGGATAATGTTGTTTTGTTGAAGACTCATGCATTGAGTATTTGGTTGATAGATTTGTAATTTTGGACTTGGATTTAAATCTACCATTGGAAAAGGTGTTCCAAGATTTAGATTGGGTATACTCACATTTGTTGTGCCATTGAGGTTTGTAGGAGATAATGATCCCATGTATGGATTGTATAAATTTGCATTTTGAAAATCAATTGGCATTGTAAGGCTTTGATAGTTTGGTTGAATTGTTTTACTCGTGATGTATGGAGTAAGTTTATATTCCATGTTCCTCTTGTGTTTGACCTTGTTGTAAAAGTGACCTCTAAGGTGTTTAGGACCAATGATTAGATGAAGGATGAAAGGGGTGAATGATATGGGTGTTTATTTTCTTAGGAACTTTGGATCAATGCTAGACTTTAGGATTTGATTTTGATTGGTTTTGATTGGATAATGAATGTGTAAACCCTAAGATGTTGGATGTGATCTTAGGATGAACTTGTTCAAAAGAATTGGTAATCAACTAAATTGTGAGAAAAAGTTCATCCAAAACACCTAACTAAACAAATTATTTTGATTTGGTTTAAGGATGTACCCAAGTCTAGATAATGATGTTTCCAATGCTCTAAAGTTGCTTGTGGAATGGGATGATAAATGTTTTAAATGGATGAAGTGTTTGATTTTGATCCTAAATGAGTGTAAGAATGACTTGTTTACAAGGCCAAGGTTTTGAAGAACATGCTTTTCCCTTCAAACCAAAAGATCAAGGTTTACTCAAAAGACCATAAGAAAAAAGATACATAAGCACATGTGTGGGGTTCAATTGATTTCATCTTGATTAGTGAATTGATTTTACCACAAACACTTTCTTGATTAGATTTTCAAACTAAACGTCCAATGTACTAACTTCTTTTCATCCCACAAAGTGTTATGTGGAATTCAAGGAAATCAACGAAATGGTTACCTAATGTTTAGCTTGGTAGAAGCAAATTAATATGTAAACCCAATTACTTTGAAACCTCTAAGGACATAATCCCCACTGTAAGCAATAGTTCTTGGGTTTTGTTAAAGGTATTGCTCTAGGGGTTTGAGAATTTTTATTTCTTTTGAAATTGTGTTCCCAATGTTTCGAACAAGCAGTGTTTTGATACAAGACATATGAACAACCCTATGGATATGAAAGACTTTGCCATTGAGTTACCATTTGGACAATTATAGCTACACCTAATCTTAGCAAATGATTAGATGCTTGACCCCACTGGATCCCCTCCATGATACTCACTTATATGGGGCAGCCAAGCATCAACACCCATGAAACTCCCATGGGATGCTTTTCATTTCTACTAAGAGCCATAAAAATGTGGGACAGCTTCAGAACAACTGTTATTGCACCAATAAGTAGATCAAGGATTTTTTCCTTTTCTAAAGAAGGGTTTTAATTTGGACTTTCCATTTGTGAGTTTGTTTATCAAGGTGAGAGACACGCTACTTCCCTTCTCGTCAAAACCAACATGATGATATATGATGTTTATTCAATATCTAGATTTATATCCTATTTCATCTCCGGGTTTAGGAGTGTTACGGTTGAGTCATTCCTTAAGTAGTACTTTTTCCCAGGAAGGCCTCTAAGATAAAGCAAGCAAAAAAAACATATTAAGTAGTTCAATCAATGTTTGTTTAGAAACAAAGGGAGAACAAATGCAATATGTTCCACTCACACTCGTAAAGATTTGTTCAATTTTAATCCCAAAATGAAGTGTGGAGGTAATTACTCTATCCCAACCTAAGACCACCAAAAATATTTTTGATTCTCAAGATCACTGTGAGGCATGAGAGAAGTGCATATGTCTTTTTAATGATGTTAGTTTGAGTAAGCAATCACAAAAAAAATTAGCACATGTTCATTTTAAGTTCCATGAAGCAATAATGACTTCTTTTTAGTACACCAAAGGAAAATGAGAGTTGTTTGTTCAATTGTTAACGCAACAAAATCTAGTAAGTTTTCCTAAAGTTCTTTTTAAACTTTTTTCTTGTTTGTTTTAAACCAAAATTGAAATTTATTGAGTCCTAAGAGCTTGAAGGGGTAAAATCCTTAGAAGTGGGATTATAATTTCTTCCCAAAGTGTTCAAAAACACTTGATACAATGATGTGATAATGATTAAACATAAAACCTAAAATCTAGACCAAGTTTCATTAACGTTTGACATTAAGTGAAAATTTGAAAATTTTAACTCTATAAAAGATGATAATAACCTAAACCATTAGATATCTTATGAAATTCTACCCCATTTCAAAAAAAAAAAAATTGAATTTAAAGATCAAAAAATGACCAAGATACGACCATTTTAAGTTTGAATGGAAAACAAAAAAGAAGTCCAACGGCTCTGCTTGGAATGGCGGCTCTATTTTGAGTTTGTAGCGGCTCTATATGGCAATGCTGGAGTGCCAATAGTGTAGTTTGAAGTTTGGAGTGGTGCAGTTTGTATCCAACGGTGTAGTTTGTAGTTTGGAGAGGTTTTGTATAGCCCCACTGGACTGTGAGCGGTTCTATATGGCCCTGCTGGACTGTGAGCGGCATAGTTTTCTGTAGACCTATAAAAACACAAAAAAGAACATATTTTTCTCAAAAAATGTGATTTGATCTTCTAGTTTTGCCTCCTTCTAGTGCCAAAATATGAACCAATATCCTATACCTGCAAGAACACAACAAATGAACACATTAATAAGATCAAATGCAAGTTAGAATAGAGATTCCCCAAAAATTCCATTAACATGATTCAAAATAGGAAATGAAAGGAAGAAATGCAACGAAAAGAAATAAAAGAGATTAATCCTATTCAAATAATGCAAATCTCTTAGTCCTAACAAGAGTTTGGGTACCAATTGATGTAAATTGGCCTTTATTTCTTTGTAGCTTGATCATGAATGGTTATGGTGATCCACTTTGTTGAAGATTCACTTGAGCTCCATTATAAAAAATCTGCATAACCTAGCTATGGATTTTATAAATTGATGAATCTTGCAAATTCTTTGAAGATGTATTTGAGTATAGTAAGCTTACTCAAATTGTGGATGATAAAATGAGGAGATTAGCCTCTTATTTTTAGAATGTCATGTTGAAGAGATGTCCAAAATGGAGAAATGTGGGACTAATCTTCAACAAATGAGAAGAAGCCACATGTCATTATGTGAAAGGTGGAGGAATGAGCACATTTTGATCAATGTGAAAGTTTGAATATTTGAATTTGAAGTGGTGACATTTTTAGGGAGGATGAAAGAAGAGAGTTAAATGCCACTTGGCTCAAGGCAAGGACATTTAAGAGGCATTGAATACCTTGTTGGAAGGGACAAGTCCTCTTGGAGGGACTTTTTGAATTTGAAGAATATTCCATCCTTTGATGCCTTTTTGAATGAAATAGAAGAATTTAATAAATCAAATAAATTGATTTATTGTGCAAGTGGGAAAAGCTAGAGAATGTGACATGCAATTACTAATCAGGTTTTGATCAATTTAAGAGGAGATTAGGTGATTTGATTAATTGATTTAGATTTTTGGGTTGAAATAAATCAAAAAGAGATGAAAATGATTAAGACCTAGTTAAATAAATATTTTGATTTATTTAACCAAAGGGGGTGATGTTTGATTTAATTAGATAAATGTTTGATTTATTTAATTTAATGGAGGAACTATAGAGATTTAATTAAATAAAATGAATTATTTAATTAAAACAGAGATTTAGGAATTAATTAAATAAAATGGTTTATTTAATTAAAGAGAGATAATGACTTAACAAGATAAAATTGATGAAATGTGATGAATTTAATCAAATAAAGGTTATTCGATTAAATTTTTAGAAAAGGGGATGATTCAGGACGAGCCAATGTTAGTAGATCAAGATCGGATGTGTGATATCAATTAGTATATTTTCCGTGTCTACAGGAGCACAGATAAACTACACATGGTACCTCTTTTCCAGGTTTTCACCATGGTACTTATCCAAAGTGCAACTGAAGTGGTTTTCATTATTGGATGGATTATTTCTCTTTACTATTATCCTAATTTTTTGTTTTTTTTGGTGTGACCAAGATGCCTATTTTCCAGGTTTTCAACAAAGTAAACATTTTTTTTACTTTTTTATTTTTTTCTATTTTAATGGTTATGGCATGGCTCTTAGAAGCTAAGTGAAGAATTGATAAGCCCTTGATCCATAGGCTACCATGATGATGCACATTGACCTAGTTTGGATGATGATGGTGGATGGAAGGACCTGATCTGGATGCAGAGTGCAAGTGGAAAATATGAATGATGATAAATGTGGTAGATGAAATAGGTTATGGTATGATCCCTAATATGCAAACTACATGGTCGATCAAGCTTTAGATGAAAAGGAGCTTGGGTGACCAATGAACTAGAGTACGTGAAGGGGTTGTCATAAGAGGTACATCAAAAAAATCACTAGAGGTTGAATGATATGATGGATGTACAAATATGGATGAATTGAATGAAATGTATGAAATGAGTAAAAGTGA
>VDFB02303325.1:0-12555 GCA_007258455.2 Sequoia sempervirens
TTAGAAAACTTGATGTGCATGTGCACATGTATTATGTGTGAAGTTCGACTATAGGCGTAGAGGCATTATTTTGTGAGCAGATTGTGACCAGGGATTTTGAGGCATGAAAGAAGTCGATCCAATAAGAATAAGCCATCAAATCTCATTCTTGTCATTTCCATACTTCTGTGGCTACATAATATTTGCAAATTCTATGTCATGGATGGCTATTCACGCTCCAAAGGCATGGGAGCCTACATTGTCACTTTCACTATTGGCAGCCTCTCTATGATCAACACCATTGTATGGGCTTACAGTGAGAACCTACCAATCATATGCATCATCGAGGGCCCCAACTTTGCACCATCATACCCACGCTTGATTCTTTGTGTAGAGTTTGTGACAACATCAACTATGAATCTCAACCTCTTCAACATGTAGTATCGCATTAAGGAAGGGAAAGCTCAGTCAACGTCACAGAGGGCAGCCACATTTTACTTCGCATTCTCTCAATGAAATCATTCTCATTCAATGTCCCCATTGTGACTTACGTGATCTTGAAACAACTTCCATGCAACTCCTCTCTTCATGCACATTACGTAATCTCGAAACAACTTCCATGCAACTCCTATCTTCCCTACACGATCCACACATCACACCTCATATCAACTTCTTGCCATTGATTCTACGGTTCCCTTCTCCACCTATCTAAAATTCGACTCCAACATGGTCAATAAAGGAAGGTGTGAATGAGATTACATTTAGCTTACAACTCATTCTTGACACACCGAATATAGAGAGGTGTGAAGCATCAAAACAAAGTGAAGAGGTGCTTATCTCCATCAGCAAGTCGCAGTCAACATTCATTCCAAAGAAGCCAGTTGTGTAGCAGTCCATTCTTTTGTGAAATTTGTTGTCTATCGACCATCGACCATCAACCATCAACTTTTGACTCGGCCAACCACAATGCCTCAATATGCCAACGACATCTAAAGACTTGGTCAACATCCTTTTAAAGCCATCTTCCAATGTTTTTTGGCATAGGAATCTCATTTTATTTAAACTTTGTATTTTAATTGTCAAATGTGAATAGTTAGAAGTTTAGATAAATTGTTAATGCTTGTAAGGGAGGGAGTCATTTTCATTTTGGTGTAACTTTCAAATGAGAAGTCAAAAATTCAATTGTGAATAGTCAAGGGGAAGATCTTTCCATTTTAGAGACTTTAGTGTCAAGTCAATGTGAAAATTGTATTTTTTTAACACATATATTGTCTCCTCATTTAACTGGAAAATTTTTAGTTTATAAGTGCAAATTAGGCAACAAGATTAATGTATCTTTTGATTAGCTACTCAAATTAATTATTGATTTTGTGAAAGTGAATATCACTTGCCTATTTCATTGGAAACATCACACTCAATTATAAAGTGCCCTATTCATTACATTAAAATTGTTATATGCACTAAAAGATATAAAGTGCCAATTTAGGGAGGGTCAAATATTGAATCAAGGGGGAGTTGTCTTGAGTTGTGCCTTTGAGCACTTCTATGAGTTTTGTTGCGAGAACTTCCACATTTCCCTTAAATCATTCAATTCAACACTAATCATTGAGGAAGGGTGTTTTTGAGTTCTATCCAAAACACTTCCACACTACTTTCCATATTTTCAATTGGGAGGATCTAATCACATTAAGAGGTGTATCCTGAGTTGTGTCATTGTGCACTTCCATATTTCTCTTAATCATTTTAGATTCCTATACAAAAATATCTTTTGGAGATGAAAAAAGTAGTCTGTTGACATGCATTGCAATCTCATCACCTGTTGCTACATCCAAACTCTATGTGGGTTCCTTGAGAACTTCCAATAATTATGTGCACTAGGATATCATCTTCCACATTGTAGATTTTAGAAGACACCATTGAGGACATCAGTCTTTTTTTTATATCTCTTGCTACATCAAAGTTTTGAGACACTTCATCAAGAGCATTGAGATATTTTTTACAAGACTTCACATAACTTATTTGGTACTTGTTCTACATCAGTCTTCACATGGAGCATTTGAGCAACATTTAGAGAAGTCATCATCATTTTATGGGGGAGGATACATAGTCTTTCTTCATTGTATCATTTCTCTTTGGAGAGAGATTTTTATTTCCTATAGGGTTTTTCTCCTTTACTCCACTTTATGAGAAATTTGTACATGATTACCTAACATGGCCTAGTAGTTGGGACTCATTATTACTCCCTAAGTTACACTTAAGGGGGGTGTTGGTGTAAATAGTGACTTTATCAAACTAGTTAGCTTTTGGAAAACCTAGAGAGACTCCTATTCACATTGCTTAAGTCCCCACTTAGGGACTTTATATTTTTGTCTCACCTCATGTGGTTGACACATGTGTCCTCACTATGTGAGACACCCCTTGCATGCACACTTGCCACTCACAAAACACTTTTCATGTGAGTTAACAAGTGTTC
The DNA here is from genome assembly GCA_007258455.2 of Sequoia sempervirens. Classification (NCBI taxonomy): domain Eukaryota; kingdom Viridiplantae; phylum Streptophyta; class Pinopsida; order Cupressales; family Cupressaceae; genus Sequoia; species Sequoia sempervirens. The sequence goes on from VDFB02303325.1 coordinate 2,453, forward strand.
CATCATTGGAGGAGTATTCAATCATTGTGTTTGACTTTCCTACCTTCACCACCTTACCTATATAAAAAAGGCTACTTTGTATATTCTGATCATCTCTTGATAATATCAATTAGGCTTATTTATGTGCATGTATTTGGTGGAAATTTCTTGGTTATTTCTCTATAATCTTGGAAATCATAACAAAATCAATCTTGTAGTAAGGAATACACATGACCTCTATTTTGATGCTTGCATTAGATGAATTCTCGCCTAATATCATTGATGTCACACTAACATCCTTAGATTTCCTTATTGTTGAACTGTCAAGACCTTGATATCTTGGATTTTAAAAAGTATATTGGCTCTAGAACTCTTGCTCACATAGGCATAATCATTTTCCTAGATATTATATGTTTGAATAAACTCTATTTAGAATCATTTACAAGTGTTGTTTTACAAAAAAGATACTAACCCATCTTTGTGCGATTAGGAATTGTCAATATCAAGGGTATTTTCTATTTAGGAAGAAATCTAGGTACTTTGGAAAAAGTAGATGATCCTTGTTGATAGAAATCTAGGGATTTATATGTGTCCATGCTTCTTATCACTTCATGATTTGAAATTTTGATAAATTTGATCTATAGTATCTTTTTATCAACATGTTTGATGTGAGTCATATCATTTATTTGATCATCTATGTGTTTAATGGAGGCAAGTGTCTCATCTTGGGAAGTGGAGGTTAATAGAATATGGATGGGATAGATATGGATGATGGGATCATCATGGAATTATAGAGGAGATATGAGATCTTAATAAATAATTAGATTATCTTTAAGGTCAAGATAATTTATAGGGAGGGTTTGGGTAACTTGATCTTGATTTTTTAGAACTTGTTTCTTCATGCTTTGGATTGTTCTCTAGACATAAATCCAATTTTGTGGGATATGATTTTGGATATGGATGGGGGATTCTTGTATGGGCTCAAGATTTTGGCATGATAATTATGGATTTTAAATGGGAAATTTTGGAGTGGTCTCTATAGTAAATTCAAAGCATGATAGTGTTTGATATAGGATATCTTGATCATTGATAGTATTTTTATCAAAAATTGGATTCACTTGGATAACATGATTAGCTATGGGGATAATTTAGGTATCCTTGGAACAAGTTCATATAATTGGATGTGTTTAGAGGATATGAGGGAGGAGTTTTTTTTCCATTATCAATTAGTGCATGGATGGATGCTTGGATTTGTAGACATTGATGAAGAAGCGATTTGTGACATTTATGAAAGTGGGGTTTGATGGATTTGAAATATTAGAAGAATTTGGGATTAATGACCACATGGTTGACAACACATATACCACTAGATTAATGATATGACAAGATAAAATAACTACATTTATGCATTTCTACTTAGGAGATGATTTGTAGATAGTCCTTGGAGGGAACCCTAAGAGAATTGAGATGTGATGTATTTTTTGGGATTTGGATGGATTAGATTGCAAATATCTAGGAGATGAAGGATTGGTAGGAGAGATAGAGGTTTATTGTCGGAAATCTTCATCAATATGACCTACTATGGAAACACATGAGGTGTATATGTTTTTGATAAAGGGAAAAACGGATTTTGAAGGGACCCAGAACCCTTTAACAAAAAGAGCAAGGCTACAGAAAAGACAACAAGCAGCCAGCAAAAAAGACCAGCTCCAAAACAAGACCATTCAAGATTTACATTTTACACTTTTCTTGTGGGAGCGGAGAATCATGTCGAAAGGAGGCTTAGAGGATTTATCTTTTTTTCCTTTAACAATGATCCAACTTTCTTCCACTTGCACCGCCTTACCATGCCAACCCAGCATGCTACTTTCATGAGGATGAAAGCCAGCAACCAAATTATTTGGAGTTTCCTCTTGATTCCTTTGCACAGATAAAGACTTTTCTGAAGAGCCACCAGAAAGGGTAGCCGATGCACTTTCACCTGAAATGGCAGTCTTTGACTCAATAGGGGTTTCCCTTGCGACCCCGCCAAATGAGACGACTAGAGGGGGTGTTCCAAGACCCAGAGATTCAGAAGCAGCCACATCTGAAAAGCTCTTATTCTGATTAGCTTTCTTCTCAACTGTATAATGTTGTTGAGAAGCGCCTTTCCACCAAGTAGTTGTCTTTGTTTTTTTCTCAAATCCGCAATGTGCAGCAACATGTCCAGTATTGAAGCATCGTCTACACTGGAATGGAATCCCTTCATAATCCAAGATTGGACACAAGAGCCTTTAGAAGATTTAAGAAGGACCTCAGCAAGTAGCCCTTTTGAAACATTTATTTCAACCAGTATGCGAGCATAGGTGGAATGAAGAATGTTAGAATATTCTTCATCCACCATCAAAAAATCACCAAGAGCATCACCCACTTCCTCCATAAGAGAGTCATGCCAAAGGTGAAGGGGGAGATTAGGAAATCTAACCCAAATCGGGAATTTGTTAAAAGTTTCAGAAAAAGGGTTGAAATTAGAGTGCCAAGGTTTGATCATCAACAAATATTTATCTTCTGAGCTAAAAAAATTACACACAAAATTATATTTTTGTCCTGAGTATTGTCAAATTTAGTAGCAAAAAATCCCTTAGCCAAGGGATAAATATGAACTTTACCCAAAATTAAAGGCTCCCATTCACTGGAGATCCAGGAATGCAGCTGAGGAAGGTTAGGCCAAAACCTTTGAGCCGCCAGATCCTCCACAAAGGGAAGGTCAGCAACCTCCTCAATTTCTTCTGTTGTTTCATCTTTTAGCTTCATTGAAATGGCATTCCTGGGGATAAATCTGCCAAAAGACCCATGTTTGGGACCCGCAAACTTCTTGGCTTTGGCCGTAGAGCCAACACCCATAACCTTCCTTCCCAGACACCGCAGGGCCAACACTGCCCAACCACCTCCAATGGCACGTTGAGGCCGGGGCATCAACATCATTCGTTTGCCCCTTAGTTGGAATAGTATTCGGTGGTTGTTAGCGGATCATCAACCTACAGTGTGACCCAACTAGGTGCGAGGAGCCCGGCGACAACAAATTAGAATCACTCATGTACTGAGTTCATGTGGAGTGGGATGGGGGGCGGGCACGCTCCCATTTTTCTGTCCCATTTTCAAAAATGTGATGTCAATGTGTTCTATATGTTATCATAAGATATTTTTCACATGAGGTGTATATGTTATGGATGTGGATTCTTTTAATATGATTTTTTTTCTCTGTACCATTGTTGAACATGGATGATTGGTTTTGATAATAATTGGGAAAAGTATCTTGATATATGCCTAATTTATCATTAGGTAAGGGGGTTGTATGACCTTCTAATTCAGCCTCGACATGATCAATGAGATCTTGGATAGAATTTTTGAGTTGTATGAATCTCAATATGGTGTAGCCTTTGATATGATGGTACTCAAAATACTCATTTTCTCTAGACCATGCAGGTTTAGGCTTACTCTAATCAAAAGGTTTTCTATATGGAAATTTCATTAGGTTTTCTTATAAAATTTCTTATAACACCACTTCTATAGGCTCCTCCAAGGAAGTGTACTTACATTTTGGATGATTAGTGGGTTTTGGTTGTCCTTGTGGTATAGAAACATGGGTTTGTTGTTGGTAATTTTAGACACTAGGATTTCTTGGTTCACTTATTTGTTGTGTATTCTATATGAGTTTGGATTTTGTTACCTTATCACTAAAAACATTTTTATTCCTAGCCCAAAATTATGGTTTTTCATTAGTTTATTTATTTTTATCTTTGTCTTTGTTATATATTTTGACCAAACCTTCACCAAAAAGAGATTTATCAATGGTGACTCCCTTGTCAATAACTTCATTAAAAGTGGAGACACAATGGACTTGTAAATGAAATACCATTTCAGGATTAAGATTTGTGATGAAAATATGGATAAGTTTTTTTTGTATTGGCCGAGGAAGGTGACTAGTGAGATTCTATTATTTAAGCAAGGAAGTAAAGCTTTCCCCATTTCATTTTTTAAAATTATATATAGCAATAATACTTAACTCATGTTCAACATTGCAGGAGAAATGGGTTACAAATTTCTCAACTACGTTAGAAAAAGTTTGAATGGATTGTTGATGTCGGTGTAAAACAAACTCAAGTGCTAGTCCTCTTGAAATGTGAGGAAATAGTCTCATAAGATATACATCATTATAAGAAATGTATTGGTAGATACAAAAAATTCTTTGAAATGATCATAGGGGTCTCCCTTTCCCTTATATTTGTCAAAATTTGGTATCTCAAAATTCTTAGGGAAAGGTATCATTTATATTGATCTATTAAAGTATTAGGGACATAATTTATCAAATTTATATGTTTGATTTTGATGTAAGTTCCATTTTTATCCCCTTGAGAGTATCTTGTGAATGAATTCAAAAGAGTCTAATTTGGAGGTTGAGATGGATTTTTATTTGATAGTTATGGATGGGTGGATTGATATGTGTTTATTTATGGAGCATGCTAGTGTTGATATGATGGTTTTTGGTGAGAAGTGGATGGAACTATATTGATAGGTGGATCATATTGTTCATAGTTTCATGGTTGTTGATAAGAGGATTGGAGTGTGTTCATATGAGGAATTTTTTTTTGGAATGGTATTGGAGATGTTGGTGGTTCTTGATAAGTGGTGTGATAAGATGGGATTGTGACTAGTTTGGAAAGTGTTGGCTATGGTATGAGCTGAGGGGGTAATGAGTAAATAAATGGTGACATGGATGGAAATGTTATTTGGGGTGGGTTAGATGGAGGAGGAAAATTTTGGATGGCTAAATTGGAGTAGATTTTTAGGTGAATGTGGTTAGGTGAAGTTTAAATATGATGTGAAAATTTGTGTAATGGGTTAGGTGGAAAATGATCGCAAGTTTCTAGATATGAATAACAATGAATTTTAGGTGTATATGTAGGTGTACCTCAAGATGAATTTGGACTCTTGACATTTCACATTTGGTAGAATGAATATCATTAGGTATCATTTTTTTATCATTATGTTCTCTATTTCGTTTTTCTTGTAACCTAGTTAGGGGTGACATAGAAAGAAAGTATAATAATTTTTTGATGTTTTCTTTAATCTTTTGTCTTTTCAGATTTTATGATTTTTTTGGATTTTTGGATGTCATTTCTTATATTTTAGTTCTTAAGGATAAAGGTGAAATTAGAAATATGGATGATATTTAACTAAATTTGATGATATGGATGATTGTGATAATTATTTTGGAAAAGATTTAATTTAAATGTGAGTTAGGTTGAAACAATGGTTGATGTGGAAGATAGATGATGAGGTTTTCTAAATTAAAATAACTTATAAATCAAGCCATATGATAAGTTGTTTGATCTTTACTACTTGAGATAGACAAGTTCTCAAGCAATATTGAGTAAGATTCTTAGACCAATTAAATTAGGATCTAGGACCAATTCCTAAGCTAATTTTATCCAAGGTGATGGGATGATTTTGACTTCTTAATTAACTTGCTAATTAAGATAGGAAAAGTTCTTAAGCACACAAGAATTGAGGATAAGGTAGAATATGGATTCTTTATTTTAAAAGGAAAAATTGGACTTGGATTAAAATGGGTGATGATTTAGGTTTTATTTTATATGTTTTTGGATGAGATGTGGGAGGTTGTTTGAGGTCTATTTTTGAATGATCATGATTTGATGTGGAGGGAATATTTTTTCGGCTATGATGACATTAATATGCAAATAATGGGGTTATGCCTAATCTTGAATGGGAAATATTTAATGTGGAAAGAATTTTTGTGGGGTATGATGATGTTAGGATAGGGCTATAAATGATGGTGTTAGAACTATGACTTGGGTAGGATATTTTTGATGTTGGATTTAAAAGGAAAAATATGTTTTGATCAATGAATTAAACCTAAAAAGGGATTTTGGATATGACTTAGGACATGTGATTTGTGATAGTAGGAAGAGGGGATAAGTGATAAGCTAGTGGATTAAACCTAAAGGGGGATTACCCAATGTGGAATGGGGTTTTGATTTGTGGTGTTAAGATTTCAGATATAAGAGGGAATAGGTCCATGGATGATCCTAAAAATTAGTCTATCAGATATGGATGTTGGGGTTTGATTAGAGATGTAGGATGGGGTGAATGAACTTACATTGTAAAGGATCATTAATAGCTATGAAATTGGGTTGATGGAGGAAGATGATTTTTATATGTGAAATTTTATTTAGATATCATTGATACCTAAATCTTAGTAAGAGGATAATCCTAATATACTCAAACAAAAATACCAATTTATTTTTTAGGAATTTTCTTTTTTTTTTGAATTTTTGGTCTAAGGTTTCAAACATGTGCTTGGTATTCACAATACACAATAAGGAAGACACATTAACAATCCTAAAATTATTTAATAAAATGAGTGTACATGGTTGTAACCCCACCAATACGCCTTGTCCAATCATGATGTGTAAGTTCTATATTTGGGTTCAACTAACTAATTTTGATCACCCAAGAGTTCTCATAATGTTGTGAGGGGAGATCATACATAGTATACACATCTATTTTTTGGGGAACAATGTTAGTAGCTTTCTAGGGCTAAAAATTTATTAGTGCATTAAGACCAAGCATGAAAAAAAGGTCTTAATCTAGGATATATGAGACGTCTATGGAATCATCAATATAATTTAAAGTACATGATGCTTAAATATGTGAACTAGAGCCCATTTGTAAAAATGGAAACAAGAGAATTTTCCTTCACCTCGTGTCTTCATGAACATGGAATTTAAGACTAACATGATAATGACTCTTTTGAGGTTCAAGTTTTTCTCCCCCATTTATAAATCCCACCAAAACATGTGGTTGAGGAAATCCTCTAGGGTGATGAAATCCCTATACAATCCTCCTAAAACTAAAATTAGGAATATGTGTATTTTTTAAAATTTTGGGATCACACAAGTGTGTGAGAGAAGAGAATACACACCCCAATTTTTTGGGATTAAAACACACTTGTTAATTTTAAATCCCAAGTCAAAGTGTGAGAGTAAATTTTAACACAATTTCCAATGGCGAGAAAAAAATAAAACATATCAAACATAAATGAAAATAGTCTAAAAAATGTCTTCAATGAGACATCCTACAAAACTATGAATTAACAATTTTATTTTATTTACTTTGACCAATGAGAGATGTGTTGGCAATATGTGTTTTCATTGATGTCAAATATGATGTTGAAGTGTGTACACTCTCCAAAGATAGTTGTCATGTTGTGATATTAGTTGGAGCAAGTCGACAAGGCTGTACAAGGAAGAATAATGATTAGTATGTTAACTAAGTATGTTGTAGAGGATGATACTCATGTTCTGTTGTGTCCATGATATGTCTACATTGGTATAATCATAGGTTGATATACCACACACAAATATATGCTGAAAAAATTGTGCAAAAGCACTCACAAGGCAGAGTCATGATATGATGATCCACATTCTTTCATAGAGAAATATTTTGTCTTGTAGTTTTGAAGGAAAGATAATTGTTTTGTAAAGTTTCCACATCTAAGGAATCATGTCATCACACTTTCTACTATATATATATATTATCCATGGTACATCATGTGTAGTAGAGCATAGGAAATAATATGAATATAAAATAGTATAATAAATTTGGTAAATAAGCATACGATGGATCATAAACCTTACTAGCTCTAGCTAGTGTTCACATCCTATGACTCTATATTAGTGTTGGTGTAAATAGGTGTTTTACCTATCTAGGTCTTATTTACATGTTAGGTCCACTTAGGTCAAAGGAGGCAATCTTTCTAGATAGTTTTAGTTGTCACTAGAACTTATCTTATCTTTCAACATTCAATGCTTGTGTCCTAAGTCATTTAATATTTGTTGAGGTAGTTGTCTCATTATACAATATTAACACACATGTCAAGATATTTTATAATCCTATCTCACAACTTTCCTTTATAATCAAGGCATCATATGTGCATTGTGATATTCAATCTAGAAATCTTGCATCTGTAATCATAACTTGATATTTCTGTCATTTCTCTCTTGCGGAATTTATTGGTGTCTTGTAGGTGATCTTGGGGTGTTGAGGAGTTCACCATAAACTCCTACAATTAAGACCTCATAGTGGCAAAGGTGGTGGTGATTGCATCATTGATATGGATCTGTAGATCTCCTTAAACCACTATCTCAAGAAGTTGACCTCTTTAGGTATGATGGTGCTCTCTACCCTACACGAATCATTTGATCATTTAATTATTATTAGTATTGGGCCTCCAAAAATTCCCATGTTTTCTCTTCTCTCATCCTAGACATCTCCACTACCACTTGGGAAAATCCATATCATGCTATCAATGCTTGTACCCAGTCTCACTCACTATGAAGCCTATGTGTATCTACTTGGGATCATTTTAGTTATACCTATAGTCCACCTCTCTCCATCACCCGGGTATCTCGCTTTCCTTATCACACATCCCTCTTCATGCTCAGGGCATCCCTCTTGGCCACCACCTTATCCCTCTTTTCTATTATTTATTCTCTCTATATAATCATGTTACATATCTCCCGAATCTCAGGGAATTTTTCTTTATAATTAATATTTCTTGATTGGTAGCTAGGCTTTACTTCTTGTAAAGGATCTAATATTCCTCACCCCATGCATCATACCTCTCATACTATATGGAATATCATTGAGATAAAGATACAACTAGCATCACTTATAAATAATTTGTGACTTTGTTCCCCTATCCCCCTTAGTCATTTGTATCCATTAGAGTTTCCCCTCCCTAATCATATGCTTGAGGTTGGGCCTCATAAAATATATATGGATAATCCTAACCCTACAATTACCAATGCAATTACATTTGACTAAATTTGTGTCTCCCTTGAAACTTATATCTTTATACCTCTCTAAAAGAAGCGTAAATATGCACATGTTCCTTTTCTTAATATAAAATTGCCAAGCACACTAGCCTCATCACATACAACTAAGTCCTAATTTTTGGTAGTACCAAAATTTTTAAATTCCACTCTCAACACCCATGGTACTATAGCTAGGTTGTGCCACATAGTTGCTAGTCTACTAGTGGAACCCACTCACTCTCCTTGTAGGTCACACATTCTCACCCTCTATTGGAACACCTTGTCTCAACCTAAATTGATGTTGCACATTATCTAGCCTATAACACTTGAGTATGTGGTGGTTTCTATTGATAATATAACACAACATGTGGATGTAATATAAATAGAATCACTCCAACACCCATTCCTCACATCCTCTCCATAGCCTATGCACCATGATATCTATCTCATAAATCACTCATCTCCAATAATCTAAGTCATAAATCTCCCTATATTGTAGCCTCTCACTATACTCAAATACATATGACTCACCCTCTACATGCTTCCTATAACAAATTGGCAAGAGCACAAATATATGCTCCCAAGAACTCACTTATAGCAACATGACCCATCAAAAATTATAGGATCCTTTATATGCAAATAAGTGGATGTCCCTATAAATATGTGCCAAGATACAAGGATACCAAGACCTTACTTTTAGCATCATCCTCAACTTGGTGATAAAAATTACATGCATAAATTAGGATCTACAAAATCCTCTAGATCTCCTCCACCATAACTATAGTCTCTTTGGTAGGCAAGTGGGAAGCACTAGTGTCACTTCCTATATTTCCACCAAAGTTGTTAGCATAGATCTATGCACCCTAATATGGGGCAATTTCACAATGTTTCATAGCCTACATGACTCTAGTATTCCCTAGTTTGCCTCATCAAACTTTGACATAAGCTATATAATTTATGGTTGTTTCTCCCTAGTGACTAGTAGCTATAATTTCTCCTTAATCTAGCCAAAATACATGTCAAGTTTCCTCTAAAACTAGTCCAAAATCCCTCCCCATGCATATGTCACACCATAGGTGAAGTTTTTGAAGTATTGGACACACATGTGTCACTATAGGCATGTTTTGAATCATCCACATGTCTCCCTATCCATACATATGTTAAAAATTAATGTGTGTGTGTTTCAACTTGCTAGATGCACTAGCCCATGCACGAATCACTAAAAGAGTGCATGAATTAAATTTT
>VDFB02303326.1:0-25798 GCA_007258455.2 Sequoia sempervirens
TTGGTAGACCTCAGATTTGGGTTATATAGTGAAGCTCTAGTCATCTTATTTGGGTCTTTGAGGTCTCTCTTTCTTAGGACACCAACACGTCATTTGGACTCCAGTGCACCGCGCTGGTGTCTTGAATATGTGCTGTAATATTTTGGTTGAGAGCTCCTCTTTCGAAGGCAAAAATCTAGAAGCTTTGCTCTCTCAGTTTGTAAAACAGTCTTTCATGGTGATTAATATGGATATACTTTCTTTGCAATTTCTTCATTCAACTTATATTGAGGTGGTTAAGGGAAGTTCTCTCCCTGGGATTCTCTTGAGAATGAAGAGACTTGTGAGCAACAAATCCACCTTATCTGACATGATGCTATCTAGATATTCCATGTACATTATGATAACAATGTGTACCTTTATCATGATCCTAATGCTTTTTATGTTTACATTTACTATGAAAATCACATGTCTCCATATGACTATCATGCTTATATCCTACGTTTGCATGCCTTACATATTTATGATCCTTATCATGTCTCTATTTTATGATTAAATATTTATGTTCCTTATCATAAGTTATATCTTATGTTACCATGTCTTTGATAACCCAAATTCCTCTTTAGCTTGAATCTCTATCTTATTGATTTCCCAAGCTAGGGGCAATTGTGGAGGTATCATGCCTTGCTAATGATATACATGTTAACATAATTATATCTTATAATTTGATTGTATTATTGCATTTATCTTTTTCATATATATATATATATTTCAAGCCTCCCCTCCAATCTTTAAAGCCTCTCCTCTAATTCATTACATCAATTGTTTGGAACAAATTGGAGGGGACATATTTTGTCAACTAACACCCTTTATGGCTGAAGTTTCAAATATAATTTTGTGCTACATAGAGATTTATTATTGCATTCAAGCATAGATGGCAGACTCGCCAAAAACTCACAAATTTTTTTTCAGAACGAGTTTTTGGTGCAAGTACTCGCTTGGAAAAACTCACCGAGTTTTTCAAAAAAAATTAGCCTCTTAGCAAAAAGAAACCTACAGGTGGAATAAAGGCAATTTTGATTCATTTTTTGTAGTTTGTGTGGTTTTCAAGGTCTTAATTTGGGCTTTTTCAACATTATTTTTTGCCACTCAAAAAATCATGAAAATGAGTTGTGCCATAGAGTTTTGTATGGTTTTGGAAGCCTTAAAAGGGAGTGTGCTAGGGGTGCTGCCCCCGGGCCCCGCGAGGGGCACTGCTCCTCGACCCCATTGGGGGCGCTGCCCCTAAACCCCCATGAGGGGCACTGCCCCTCGACCCCGTTGGGGGCGCTGCCCCCAGACCCTAGTGAGGGGTGCTGCCCTCGACCCCACTGGGGGCGTTGCCCCCAGACGCCCACGAGGGGCGCTGCCCCTTGACCCTGTTGGGGGCGTTGCCCCTAGACCCCCACAAGGGGCGCTGCCCCTGGACCCCACTAGGGGTGTTGCCCCCAAACCCCCACAAGGAGCGCTGCCCCTCAACCCTGCTAGGGGCATTGCTCCCAGACCCCCACAAGGGGCATTGCCCCTTGAACCCCTTGGGGGAATTGCCCTCAAACTCCCATTGAATTCATTTGATTTTCTAGGTACTCTCTAAGTCCATGTTTCCAAGTTTTCCTACAAGTCTTCATCTTTAATATCGTCTAGTTCTACCTCTCCCCTAGTTTTCACTAGACATGGGAAAGAGGAAGATGTAAATTTGTAAAATATATTAATGTATTATTTAATTTCATTTTTACCAAAATAATTTGCTATTTTCATTTTGTTTCAGAATATCAGCATCAACACATTCCACATGAGGATGCCATTTTGTACCCAATTTGCTTTCAAATCAATCAAATACAACTAGACTCAGCTTGTTTCTTTTATGTACTCATTTATTGACTCATTGGATGCGTCTTATCTTTGAATTTTGCAAAAAAGAAGCGTTTTTAGTGAGGTTTAAGCAATTTTTTAAGTTCCCGAGATTTTTGTCGAGTTTTTTCTGAGTTTTTGCCAAGTTTTTCGGTCTTGCCGAGTACTTGCAAACACCGAGTATACCAACTATGCATTCAAGTATTGTTTGATTTCATTGCATTCCCACATGATGTGGATTTTTATCACATTTCCACATCAAATGGATTTTTTTTTCATTTCTACATTGCATGGATGTTTATCCAATTGTCACATGTGGGCCCTTGTAACATTTGTACATCATGAAAAATATTTCATATGACTTTTTGAATAAGTGGTATTTGTGATCTCTTCTTCTCTTCTAATTTTTCATAGAAAGCTAGAGCAATTTGTAATTTGTGATTATTTTGGTCATGTGGTAGTTGCATGCTATTTCTTATTTTGTAAGTTTTGATAGAGGGTCCATCCTAAGGAGGATACAAAGAACAAATTAATTGTATCCTTTTGTAGTGACTATGGATGCCCATATACTTTAAAAATACATGCTAATTTTAGATTCACACAAACATGAAAGTAGGGGCAAAATGGCATGGTAAAATGAACCTACTCATGTTAGTTTCCATTTAGTTTTTATGCCCACCTTGATGGTTTCATGTGTTAATACATTAACATATCAACAAGTGTTAGATTCTTGTGTTGGACTTGGCTCACAACCCAATCTCTATTCATCCCTATATTTCACCCTCGTTCACACCAATTTCCAAATATTCATTTCCCACATTGAAATCAACACTTTATCTCTTTTGATCTATGCCAATCTCAAGGAACACAAAAATGACCCTTTTGCTAATAATTATGAGACAACCTAGCACACATTTCATCCAACTTGCTATTATGTCATGGTATTTAAAAAAATTCATTGTATAAAATAAAATTGGATAATCAATAGAGCATTTAGTTTTGAATTCAAGAGAATTAAAGGAATCAAATTTGCATAATCATCTAGGCTATTAGCATGTATGCTCAATTTTTGTTATTGTCATTAATTCAGTCCAAAAAATCTTTGACAAAGAAAAATTCATTCTGTCAAAGAACTCATTCACCTCTTGAGTTGACAAGCTCTTCAATGGTATCTCTAGACACCATGTTAATTTCTCAAATATTCAATAGAAGAAAGTAAATAGTTTCTCAGACACACTTTTTGTCATATCAATTCTACGAGGATCAAATTTATGATTGTTGGGATCAATCAAGAGACAACATCAATTCACAATTTCTTTTATATTAATTTTAAATATTCATCTAACCAAGACATACAATTTCATAGCAATAAGACCCATTCTTAAAAACAACATCAATATCAATCATCAATACTAAAACTAATTAAATGTTTCTTTCTATTTAATTATTACATTTACTGGAATGTTAAAAATCATTTCCAAGAACAATGGAACATTGAACATTGTAACCACCTCAACAAGATCAGAATACCATCAACACTACTTTCATTCCATAAACAAAATAGAAAAGAATGAAACAAAACAACAAATTTTACACTGAATCCAGCCAGTACATTGCCTACAAGCTATGTTACCAGAAACGAGAAACGGAAACCGCAACGGCACCGGCAACGTGACGAGAAACGGGATATTTACAGGTTGTGCATAAGAAACGGATTACATACATATATATTTTCAAAAATTCATATATATATACATATATATTATGTATGCATATGTATGTGTATTTGTATGTATTGTGTGTATATATATATATATATATAATCTAAATTATAAAACATATTTTTGTATTTTAAATAAATTTATATACATAGATTTATTAAATAACTTCAATTATATATATAAACTACAATTTAATTATTAATTTTTTAATAAGTGTATACTAATTTTATTAAAAATATATAACACAGCAAAAATATATATATATATAACAAAAATGGTTAAAAAACTAATCTATCGATAATAATGAACATTATTAATTATCCTCACCGAATTCTGCAGTTAAACTACCTGAGCATTATTTATTTTACTCACCGAATTGTGCAGTTTAACTAACTGACAGTGTATTAATTCTATTCAGAATTTCCCAGGTTAACTCAAAGTGTATGTTAATTCCTGGAGAGCCTAAAAACACCAGAAGTTTTTTAACTCCAACGGCTTAGAAACGGCTCGACGGATTGGAAACGGCCGTTGGCGACGGGGAAACGGGTTTCGGCCGTTGAAACGCGAAACGACGCTTTGCCGTCACATTTCTGGTAACATAGCCTACAAGCACTCTATTCTCAAAATAGCTCCTCCATTGACTGCAATGTTGAAGTTGCAGTAAACCCAGGATTGAACATTGTGAGTGAAAAAATGCAACATTCTAACATAACCACCAAAACCCATTTTAAAGTCGATGGGTATAATCTTCTGAGAATTCGGATCCGACATGAAATTTGGATAAGGAAGGAAAGGGAAGGGCCTCACAGCAACAATTACACACAGATATAAAGACTGGTCTGCCATTACTTGTCCACCAGGGATATAGTTGAATGCAATCTGCCTTCCATAATAGTACAGATAGACACTATTGTTGAAATATCTAAAGATTTCTAGATAGGGGTCTTTGATTTCGAGGTATAACCATACTGTAAAAACCACTGTACTGTGATCCAAGTCTGGATAATTGGAGATATTAAGGCCTTGAACTTGCACTGATTTTATGGTGGTAAGGGGTGTTTTGGCCTTGAATACAGCAAATAAAATTATCAGACCAATGGCTGCACAGAATGCCAAGAATAAGATGGTGATTATACAGTAAATGATTTTGCGACCAGTTTTTGAGTCTCTATAGAACACTGTCATGTTCATAAACTTCATTATGTCGATTAAAAAATATACATAATTAAAATAAAAAAAAACTATCATATTTCTATTTCATGAACTGTGAAAAACTCATACAAACTATAACCTAACAATTAAACTGTGCCTAGAACACAGAGTTAACTACTCTGTTGTATAAAAGTGCTTTATCAATGGGGTAAACAAATCTTCACCACTGCCTCTTCAGAAGTTTTCCTTTCCTGCTCAAACACAAGAACTTCTGTATCAGAGAGAGAGGGCTCATAAAAAACTAATACAGAAAACCATCAAATTACTTTCTTCGGTGGTTTGATCATGATGGAAGAGAATGTTAATAAATATGGAGGTGAAAATACAGGTGGGTGAATCCGCACTTGCCACGATCTCCACCGTTTCTGAAGGTCCAAACTTCACTGTTATATAGGTTGCAGATGTAGTTATTGTTATAACCTTGATTAGGGTACTGTTAAGAGGATCTCTTACAAGAACAGGTCTAATTGGTTGTATGTCAAGGGAATTTATATTTTCATCATAATTTTAAAAAATATAAATATAATTTTTTCTTTCAAGTTACCTAGATACATTTAAATTATTTTTATTATTTAAAAAATCTTTATATTTCATATTACAAAAGTGTTAGAATGTTAGGAATTAGAGATGATATTATGAATATAATTTCTTTAAAGTTGATCTAGATTAACTAAATAAATGTATGCAATTAAATATAAATTCATTTAGATTGGTGTAATGATTATTAAGATTATATAATTTAAAAATAAATGTTATTTTGAGAACCTAAAAGTGGAGAAACGAATTACTTATAGGAGAGACTATGAATGTTGATGTATTAAGGAAAAATCATGTTAGATTGCAAATAGCATAAAACCATTAAATCCCTAATAACAATGGAGAACAATGAAAGCAAGAAACATGAGAGTATGAAACAAATTCACCTAGTCTTCAAGCCTCCATTGATTCACCTCCATTGGTCTTCTCCATCTTGCTAAAAATGATATAATTGCCCTCAAATTTGAAGTGCAACTATAACCTATGACAAAGCCAAGCAAAATATTGAAGAAATGTGTAAGCTCAAGCACTCAAAAAGCTCTCAAGCATACTGAAAATAACTTGTGTGTGTCCTAAAATGACTTGAGAGAGGGCCTTTTAAAGAATTCCAAATGGTGAATGGACGGACAGGATTAAAAGTTGGTGAAGCCCTAAGATCAACGGCTAGGATTCAATGTGATAAGGATGATTAGGGTTAGGGCAACATTAGGTCAAAGTTAGGGCAAGCCTTTAAATGAAGGGTTGGGATTTAATTGGAGATAATCAAATCAATGGTGGAGAATAATAGGTAGTTGGCATAATAGAAATTATTTAATTTATGTAGAATGTTGACTTATGAATTAAATAATGATTTAATTCATAAATGGGAATGAGACAAAAGAGAATAAATAATCATTTTAATTATTTATTTGGTGGGATGGAAAGTGGGCTAAATAAATAAATTTATTTGATTGAAGGATAAATAATAATGTTATGGAGGAAATAATGATTAATTAGTGACGTATTTAAATAAATAAATGCAATTTATTTATTTAAATAATCATGGAGGAATAATTATGACATTAGGACATGATTAAGTAATTGAATTATGTGAGTAAGAAGCATGGTCATTGTAGAAAATATGGTTTGCAAGTCAAGACCATTTTTATGTGTCTACATTTTGCCCCTCTTTGACATGATGCAGTTTATTGCATTGTGTCAAAGAACAAGTAAAAAAATATGCCCCAGTTTGAAAGTGATGAGAGGAAGGATGATGAGGAGGTAGTGGTATGCCCCCTCGAGAGGACAGGCGGGTTCAAAGAACATGAGTGTGCTCTCGAAATGGATGAGAGGACTAGAAGATGAAGGAATAGAAGAAATGTTAGTGTGGAAGTCATGGATGTGATGATAAAAAAGGAATACTTCAATATTTTTCCAAATAACATCATAGGCGTTGCATAATCATCATTGGGCGATAAAATGTGACAAATGGACAACAAACACCATGATATGACATAGACCAAGGTGTGCAAGGTCGTCCACTTGTGAAAAATAGATAGCCACAGACAAGGAATGTCCTAACTCATACTAAAGGCCAAGTTGCCCCAGTCTTTTTGTCAAGACACACCAAAGACAACAATCAAGGAAAATTAGGTCATGAGACATCATTGCACCTCTAAATCCTTCATGGGACATCCTTGAGGTAGCTAATAACATGACCAAGAGACAAAACAATAAAAATATAAAACAAAATAGACTAGAAAAATCAACAGCCATTCAATATGTTTGCCAAGATTTGTGTGTCGAAGGTTGATTGTATGACAGTTTGACAGTTTGACAAGTTGAAGAGTTTGACAGTATTGACGTTTTGGCAATGCCTATCATCAGGAAAGACACATCCTAAAAAGGCCAATGACTATGTGATGAAGCTTGTCGTTAGGAAGGACACATCCTAAAAAGGTTGACTATGTGATCTGTATAGGATCTAGACTAGATTGCAGTATTTAAATGCTTAACTTTTACAATGCTTTTACAATGATTATTCCAAGTTAATTAAATCAAAATTAACTTATGGAAATAACAAAATGAAAGTAATAACAAGGTGATTATAACAGAAAGGAAGGAAAGGAGAAAAAGAAAGAGAGAGAAGAAGAGAAGTGCAAACAGTTGATAACGGAGTTCGTCACAAAACGTGACTATGTCTCCGGGTCCACTCCAATAGAGATACCGATCCGATTAACTCCAAAAATCAATTACAACAGCACCATAACCATTCTCCAAGCACTTCGGCAGCATAACAGCGCTCTGACGTGCGAGAATGACTCAAAGAATCTCCACAAGACCTCACTTTCGATTATCTCCACAGCTTCAAGACTTTGTCACCTGAAAGAAACTTGATTTTTCAACTCTCCTCTTACACCCCTTTTTATACAAAGAATTTTCTCAATTTGGCCCTCAACCAAAAGATTTGGAAATATTCACCTTATCTCTCCAAAATACATAAAAATCTGCAAATCTTCCATAATCCCCCCCTATAAATCTTTAATAATCTCCCTTTTACATAGAAAAAATCTTTAAAAATAATAATAACCTCTTAATTTGTTTAAGCCTTGTCGGCTATTTGATTTTTGGGAGGTTACACTTCCATAAAAAGTTGTTTGTTTTAGAGTTATAGGGAGTTGGTTTTAAAATCTAAGGTATTCGGTTTTCGAAATACATCAAAACCAACCGCTGCCATAGATACCCTAAACGACATCAATGGTCAAACGGTTACTAGGCTTTTTAATCGCCGGCCGGTTCGGGGTTCAAATCCCGCTGGTGTCTTGTTTCAAAAATAGCAAATGAAATCTTAAACAAAAGAAAACCGTTGCCCAATATAGTATTGAGGAAGTTGCGTGGCCGAGTGGTGGAGGCGTGGACTTCTTGTTAGAAGGTTAGGGGATCGAATCCCCTTAACCCTTTTTACCGCAATATCCCAACAAACAAACGACCGGTTAAGTTGAAGGCCACGTGGCAGGACACAATTCGCCAACTACGCTGACTCCGATGCCAACTGGATGCGCACGTGTCCAATGACTCAGATGCCACGTGTGAGGAGATCATTTGCCGAGACCGTCCACGTCACCCGCTGACACGGATGACTCTGTGACTGACTTGATGATGACTTGGATGCCGACGTGTCTGCCACTGGACTATACTGTGTGCCAACTCATCAAGCCACGCGTCCAAACCCGATTCGCCCAAACTGTTGACTGGATTGCCACGTCTATGCTGACTGGATGTACGGATGACACGTGTCTACTTATAATTTTCCGACAACGCTGATGTCACCTGCCACATCACTGTGCCACGTCGACATGTACGGACTGTACGGACTGCCACGTGTCAGCTTCTGATTGGTCCACTTTGGATTTTGTACCTCGTGCTGACGTCAGCTGTACAGATGATGACGTCAGCACTGTACCTTCAAGTCCACCAAGTCAACCTGAAACTTTGACCGCTGATAAGTTGAGCATACGATGTCGGATTTCGACGAAACGAGTTGCGTTGGAAAGCTTGTGACGAGCTCTTCGCGATGACGCCGGTTTCATTGATTTTTGACGATGCCATTTTTTCGCCTTCTGGATGCCCCTGATCCCAGTTTGACCTGAGGTTTGACTGGCCATAACTCGTGCAAATGGACTCCTTTTCACTCCGTTCGAGTTGCGTTGGAATCATGATGCTTAACTCTTTCTGATGGTGCAGATTCTGGAGAAAAATGAGACACTTCAATTTTCACTGAAAAATGTCCACTGGATCACTATGTGATGAAGCCTATCATCAGGAAGGACACATCCTGAAAAGGCCAATGACTATGTGATGAAGCCTATCATTAGGAAGGACACATCCTGAAAAGGCCAATGATGTTTGTGATGAAGCCTATCATCAGGATGGACACATCCTGAAAAGGCCAATGAGGTTTTGACGGGGTCCAATTCCAAGAAGGACACATCTTGAAGGGGACCATAAAGTGACTAGGTTGACATTGTGTTGGCAATTTGACGGATGTTTGGCTTGATGACTGACTGGGCTATGTTGTCTATTGATTCATGATTTGAATGTTAACTTTCAAATGACTGTCTTGGTTTTGAGTGTGACTATGTCTGACTTATTTGACCAAAATGACAAACCCTAAAGGACTGACCTAGGTGGCCTCGGGGGCTCATCGACTGATGGCCTTGCCTAAGTAGCAAATGCACAGAGACCACGTAGTTCAACTATTGACAAAGAATAACACGAATGACATGACTAATTTTGACTCTGTTTTTGGGATTTGTGATGTTATTTGGATGTTTTTGTGCTTTCTTCAGGACATTTTTCAATTTTTAGGTCTTTTTTAGGACTTTTTAATTTTTAGGTCTTTTTTCAGGACATTTTTCAATTTTTAGGTCTTTTTTCAGGACATTTTATAATTTTTAGGATTTTTTCAGGACTTTTTATGATTTTTAGGATTTTTTTAGGACTTTTTTATGATTTTTAGGATTTGTTCAGGACTTTTTCGATTGTCAAGACCATGTGCGATACCCACTGCAGTCTCATGATAAAATATTGCCCCTAGTCAAGTTGATGGAAAGGACATGACCAGTATGGACGATAGGCGATGCACAAGACTTCGATGACAATCACTATCGGCCATGGAAAGAAATGTCGTGATGTCAGGGTGAAACGTTGTGACAAATCTTAGCAAAATGGATGTTTATTATGGACGAAGGTAGATAGAGTGATAGTAGATGTCAAAGCAATGACTGACTACACATGGTGCCTGTTTTCCAAGTTTTCACCATGGTACTTATCCAAAGCGCCTGTTTACCAGGTTTTCACTATTGGATGAATTATTTCTCTTTACTTTTGTCAATTTTTATTTATTTATTTATTTATTTTTATTTTTTGTAATGTTTTGGTTATCGGCCAAACTTTCTGATGCTATGTATAGAACTTGCGTAAATGCAGACCGTTGATTGGCTCTGTTAATTGTTCACCATCTGGAGTAGCCAACTGATATGCGCCATAACCAAATGACACAGTGATGATGTACGGACCCAACCAATTGGGCTCAAACTTGCCTGGTTTTTCTCTGTCAGACTGATTCTTAGGATTCTGCATGAGAACCAAGTCACCAATGTCAAATTTTTGAGTCAGCACTCTTTTGTTGTAGCTTCTGCAAAGACAATTTTGATATGCCTGTAAGTGGTTCAAGGCATTATGTCTGCGTTCATCTAGCATTTCTAATTCATGCAGTCATGACTATCGATATTCTTCATCAGTGATTAGACCTTTCATAGAGACTCGTAGGGATGGAATTTTGACCTCTATGGGCAAGATGGCTTCAGCTCCAAAGACGAGGGAAAATGGAGTGGCTCTAGTGGGAGTATGGATGCTAGTGCGATATGCCCACAAAGCAGGATTGAGTTGGATGTGCCAATCACGACCAGCGTCATTGACGGTTTTCTTAAGAAGTTTGATGATCATTTTATTAGATGCCTCAGCTTGACCATTTCCCTGTGGGTAGTAAGGCGTGGAGAAGTGGTGTCAAATATGGAAGCGTTCACAAAGTTCACGGACATCCTAATTTTTAAAGGGACGACCATTATCTGTGATTATGGATTGTGGAATACCATATCGACAAATGATATAGTTGAGGATAAACTTGGAAATTTGTTTTCCGGTAATGTAAGTGAGCGGGATGGCTTCGATCCACTTAGTAAAGTACTCAGTGGCGGTAATGATGAATTTGTGGCCATTGGATGAGGTAGGATGGATCTTGCCCACGAGGTCGAGTCCCCATTGTGCGAAGAGCCAAGGAGATGTAATCGGCTGAAGTTCTTGTGCTGGTGCATGAATCAAGTCACTGTGTATCTGACATTGGTGACACATTCTGACAAATTCAAGTGTATCTTTCTCAATGGTTGGCCAGTAATACCCAAGTCTCATTATCTTTTTGGCTAAAGTAGGACCACTTGAATGGGATCCGCATATACCCTCATGTACCTCTCGCAAGGTCGTTCGTGCTTCATCAGTGTCAAGACATCGAAGAAGGGAATTATCAAAGCTACATCGGTAAAGGGTGTCACTGAGGATGGTGTATCTGGCGGCTTTTCGGATAAAGGACTTTCGTTGGTTATTGGATAGGTTAGAGGGAAGGGTTTGGGACTTGAGGTAGTCATAAATGTCTTGATACCATGGAGAATTGGGACCAACAAGCTCGCAAACCATCTCTGATTCTGGTATGTCATATGCAGGAACCAAAAGCTGTTCTACCAAGAATTCAAATTGAGGCACATTACTAGGAATGTCTAGAAGAGAGCCAATTGTGGCCATTGCGTCTGCTGCCTTATTTTGTGTTCTTGGAACTTGCTCAAAAGTCACCATGTGAAAATATGTTTAAAAGCTATCAACCATTCGTTTGTAAGGCATTAATTTCTCGTCCTTAGTGTCATAGTCATCATTGACTTGGTTAATGACCAATTAAGAATCGCCATAGACATGAAGTGTTCTAATTTTCCATTTGATGGCCATTCTGAGTCCTGTGACAAGTGCCTCATATTCTGCCACATTATTTATACATGGAAAAGCAATGGAAGGACTTAGGAATGGAGTCTCCTTGAGGGGTGATAAATAATATTCCTGCCCTCGATCCATGATTAGTATGGGATCCATCAAAATATAGCCGCCAAGGTGATTTAGGTTCAGTATGAAATATTGTTTCATATGGAAAGTCTGCTACTAGTGGATGATCATCCTGTATAGGTGCGTCACGCGATTGAAATTACTGCTACCACTTGTCCTTTATTGCCTTTGTTTCAACATATTGAATATCATACTCCTCAAGATCATTACCCATTTTTCCAGGCAACCTGTCAATGCTACGCGACTTAGGAGATATTTTAGGGGATCAATCTTTGCCACTAAGTGTGTCTGGTGATTCAACATGTAGTGTCTTAATTTTTGAGCCGCAAAGACAACTGCTAGGCAAGCACATTCGATGGTTGTGTAATTTAGCTCATATCCGACCAGTGTCCTACTGATGTAGTATATGGCCCTTTCCTTTTCTTCATGGTCATTTTGTGCCAGTAATGCCCCTAGTGCTGAAGTTGTTGCAGAAATGTACAAAATCAAAGGTTTCCCTTCGATTGGTGGCATTAAAACAGGTGGTGACAATAGATATTCTTTTATTTGTTGGAAGGCCTCCTGACATTTATCTATCCACACAAAAGGGATACTTTTGCGCAAAAGATACTGAAATGGGTGACACTTGTCTGCCAATTGTGCTATGAAGCGTCGGATGGATTGTAATCTGCCAATGTCACGAGTTCATATCCCCTTTGGAGGAGGCATGTCTAATATGAAGCTTTCACCTTGGCGGGGATGGAGCCTCCCATGAAGCCCTCTTCAAGAAACAATGTGCCCCAAAATTTTGCACGATGTTATGCCAAAGATACATTTCTTTGATTCAAAGCGAACATATATTCTTTGATCTCTTGAAAATTTTGTCTAACCCTCAAGTGGTCTTTTCGTGTCAAGATTTTCCAAGGTCATCTACATAATCTTCATTATAATTGTGCATCATGTCATGGAATATAGTTTGTCATGGCTCTGCGGTATCATGGCACTGCATTCATAAGACCAAAGGCATAGCAGCCGTTCCAACCAGTATGTGCCCGAGGACATATAGAAAGGTTGTTTGTGTTGTTGATCTTGAGGCGTCTGGGTGATTATAACGAGAAAAAGCGAAAGTCCACCAGGGACAACATCTCATATCTTTAACATGGGTCACTATGATATATCGATGTTTGGCAAGAAAGTCATCCTTTGGACAAGCTTGTCAGGGTCCCAAAATGTCATGCCAGTCTGCGGATTTGACCGTTTGGCTTTGTGACTAGTACAAGATTTGATATCCATTCGGCATAGTCTATGGACCGTATGAATCCCACATCTAACAATTTCTTAAGTTCTATTTTCACTAACAAGGCGATCTATGGGTGCATCTTTCGCAGCTTCTGTTTCACTGGCTTGGCCTCTGGAAATAATGGCAAATGGTGCAAGACAAGTTCTGGATCCAACCCAGGCATATCGGCATAAGACCATGCAAAGTTGACCTTACGCTCTAAAAAGAATTTGTGGAACTTAGGTTTCTCTTCCTCTGTCAAAGATGCCGCAAAGAGGACCATCTTAGGATCTTCTGTTGTAGATATGTTGACTTCCATAGTATCCTCTATGAGCATGGCCGATTTTTCTTGAGTTACAGGGAGAAAGTCCAGTCCTCCATCCTTAGGTGCCTCAGAGAGTTTTTCACCTTCGGATATGTCCTTTATTTTTACTTTTTTATCATCAGAAGG
Organism: Sequoia sempervirens; assembly: GCA_007258455.2. Taxonomy (NCBI): domain Eukaryota; kingdom Viridiplantae; phylum Streptophyta; class Pinopsida; order Cupressales; family Cupressaceae; genus Sequoia; species Sequoia sempervirens. The sequence goes on from VDFB02303326.1 coordinate 13,694, forward strand.
TGCCTTTTGGTTTTCACCTAAGGATGTGTCATTTTTTGCTTTATTTTTATTTTTCATTTTCTGACTAGAGGATGGAGCAGTCTCCCTAAAGTAAGCGGCACAATCTAGGTCAATGGAAAATCCAGCCTTGTGGTCTCCACTTGGTATACCCTCACGCAGTCCCATGAATTCTGCAATGGCCTCATCATTTTGAAATATGTCCATAACTGGCGGGCCTTGTTGATCCCAATCGATTAGTTGTGGGTAGACTAAGGAAATACCATCATCAGTATTGGTGAACGGTGGGTAGGATGCGGAAAGCATGCCTACAGATTCAGAGAGGTTAAAGATAAAATTGTCATCATCAGGCTCTATATCCGATTCCATCCAGTACTCTGCCTCGCTTGATTCACACTCATCAGCAAAGTAAGGAACAAAGGGAGTGGAGTTTGGGTCAGTAGTGTCATGTGGCAATTCAAATGAATCTGAATGATGGTCATTAGGTTCAGTAGGGTAGACGAATATGTCAGGATTATGGTCAATAGGAGTAGAAGAGGATCTGGATTGGGTGTTGTTTGGTGTCGTGTTGATTTTGAACATTTTCCAGAATCTCTCTTCAAATGTAGGCTCTCCAGGTTCAAGGAACAAGTCATCAAGGCAACAGTCACTTAGGGATCGTTGGGAGCCAAATTCCCATTCGTGGGAGTCAGTTTCAGAAAGGGGATCTTCAATTGTCTCGACACAGTCTGAAGCATTTACTCTCTCACTAGAAAGTACATTGGTACTATGATCGCCAGATTCTCCTGGTCCTAACCCTAACCCAAGATGTTTAGGTCTTCCTTTAGGTGCTAGAGGTTCTTGCCTTCCTGTCTTGTGCTTGCCGAGGCCACTAATTCCATCGTAGCCTTTTTCCTTTATCATGTCATATCCTTTACCATACATTTTTACTGGCAAGGGAGTTGGATCCTCTGGTTCTCTATAAATCCAAGATAGCACATTGTCAATGTCCTCTTGACTCATTTCACCCCACTTTATGAATATTGTTTTTGGAGGGACTCTAAAAATTTCTTTTGACTCTAACATGAAGCAAGGCTTGCCGTACACCTGGGGAGACTTAGGCATCCGTGTTATGCAATAGGCCGTATTCAGCTTATACTCTCCACACCCTTGGTCCTGGATCTTAATACTTGCGTCGATGCTTGGGGTGATGGATGAAGTGGTAGATGTCATGGAGGTGGTCATGGTTTCCGAAGAAGCAGAAGTGGATGTTGTGGTAGTGGATGTGGATGTGGGAGGCTTTGCAAGTGTTGATGGGTCAATGAATTTAGAGGATGAAGATGTCAAAGCTTCACTGTTGATAGGCACTTGGTGCTCTGAGATACCTCTCAAATTGGTATAATATTGAAATGGGTCAGGGTCTCCATATATGGTAATCTCAGTGCCTTCAAAGGGAAACTTCAAACACTGGTGATACGTGGAAGGGACAACTTTCAAGGCATGAATCCAAGGTCGACCAAGTAAAATATTGTATGGAAGTTCTAGATCTAGGACTTGACAAGTGGTGTCCACAATGACTGGTCCAATATGAATTGGAAGTGTAATTACGCCCCGAGAGGAACGTTCTTCATCATCATATGCCTTGATAACAATGCTCTTTGTAGTTTCTACACAAGCATCAGAAAATCCTAGGGCCTTAACCAATTTTAAGGAGCATATGTTTAGTCCTGCTCCGCCATCTACTAACACTCGTCTGACCTTATGCTTATGGATAAAAACTTCGATGTGAAGGGCATCATTATGATTGTATTTGGACGAGGAGTAGTCTTGGTCTAAAAATGTTATGTGGTGGGGAGTGGTAAGATATCCCACCATGGCCTCAAATTGATTGATATCAATGTCTTGGGGAATAGAAGACTCTTGTAATGTTTTGTCGAGTATAGCCTTATGAGCTAGGGAAATACGTAGCAACTCAAGTATAGAAATTTGTGCAGGTGTCTTCCCAAGTTGGTCAATGAGGTTAAAATTTCCTTTAGGTTGGGATTGTTTGGGTAATGGACTGGACTACGATTGTTGGGTGGATGGGCCAGCAATTGTTATCTTTGGTTGTCTGGGAGGAGGGCCAGCTATGGTGACTTTTCCCCCATGGGTAGTGACATTGCATTCAGGGGCATTTCTGACAATAACTGTGTTGACATGTTCAATAGTTGTTCTAATATGATTTATGATAGGTCCCCGAGAATAGTCATATGCAATACGGGCATGGTTGGCTGGATTATTGTTATTGGATTTTGACATGGAAGGGTTACTAGAACCATGGTCCTGCAGTGGGTTCTTGTGTATGGTATGGTCTAAATTAGATGCAAACTGTGGTCCAACTATCTCAATGGTACGATTCTCGATAAGGTCTTGTACTAGATTTTTCAGTTGTCGACAGAAGGAGGTTTTATGTCCTTTTGCTCGATGATAATCACAAAATGCATTGTCGTCCCACCAAAATGGTTTAAACTGCCCTGGGTCATATGGTTTTGGGTCCTCAAGTGTTATGACACCATTTTGAAGGAGTTTCTTGAGGACTTCTTCAATGGGCTCACCCAAGGGGGTGTATGTGCAACTCTTGGGGAATTGTCTAGGTTGTCGGGGTGCCTTTGATTTTGGTTATTTTGATTACCTTGGTTATTTTGATTTGGATGTACAACATTGGTAGCATGGGTTTGTGTGGTCATCTGTGTATTTTGTGGTTGAGCCCCTTTAAGGGTAAGCACAGGACCCATTGCATTGATAGCCTTAGCATGTACAACGCCATCATTGGTGACATGTTTATTCTTAACCCAGTATTTGTTCTTGTCAGTGGGAGGACTTGCATTTATGTTTTTAGGACCGTATTTTAATCTTCCCTTAGCAATAAGCGCTTTCTCAAGTTGGACACCTCGTTCGACTAGGTTTGCAAAGGTTGTACAACAATGAACTCGCAAGCCATTTTTCAATGGGCCTAGGAGTGTTTGTACAAACATGTAAACCTTCTCTTTTTCAGGTATGTCTATGTGGCAACGACTTGCGAGGCCTCTCCATCATTGGAAAAATGGGATAAACATTTCACTAGCGTCTTCTTGTAAGTGTGCATAAGCTAGTGATGGAGGTGTCTGTGTCAATGTTATAGGCATAATTTTCCACAAATTTTTCTACAAGTTCATTCCATGTTTTTATCCCCTTCAAAGTGGAGAACCATTCGAGTGTGGGTCCTGTTAGACTCTTGGAGAAGAGTCGCATCAAGTAAGTGTGTTCGTATGCAATGTCCATACAGTTGGTCGTGAATTCTCGAATGTGTTCAATAGGATTTGTCTTTCCCTTGTATTTGGTGAAGTTTGGGGCCACATATCCAGGAGGAAATGGTGGCATGTATAAAGTTGTGTCAAAAGGATATGGACATAGGTCATATGACATTGGTGGCATTTTGTTGGATGTTTGCATGTTTTCTATTTGTTTTTGGAGGTCCGCCACTCTGGCTGTCAAGGCCTCTATTATGGGATTATTGGTTGCATCACACATGGGAGTGATGGGTATCCCTTGAGTCCCCATTGATTGTGATAGCATGTTCGAGTTTGAATGTGACATGTGTTGTTGTGGAATGTATGATATGTTTTGGTTTGGCAATTGTTGGTATTGCCAATTTTGATGAGGAACGTGTTGTTGCGTGTGAATTTGTGATGAATATGTGGGGATGTGAGATCCAGCCATATTTGTCGATATTTGGGGGATCTGGTAACCTTGACTATTCTGGTGCCCAAAGGTATTCATTTGTTGTGTCATTTGAGTGCCTTGTCCATATTGGAAGAATTGTCCATGTGGGATGTTGGTATTTTGTCCTTGGAATTGTCCATGCGAGATGTTGGTATTTTGTCCTTGTGATTGTCCATGCGGGATGGTGGTATTTTGTCCTTGTGATTGTCCATGCGAGATGTTGGTATTTTTTCCTTGTGAGGCATTGATGTGTAATTGTGACGATGTGTTAACGTTTGGTTGGGGACCTCTAATAAGAATATGTCGTTTAGTTCCTCCAAAGGGATATAATGAGATTCCAACATAAGGATTTGATGATGATGTCCCTATGGTCATAGATGAAGTTCCAAATATGGGGTTTGAGGAACTTGCCCCCATTAATGTAGATCCAAGGGTAGTTCCAACTGTTTGTGAAGATGTCATTGACATTGCGGGCATGGATTGTGATATTGCTTGTGGCATGGTGGGTGTTCCTCCAATAGATGTTGCATTGATTGAGTTGGAGGCGTTTTGACTTATGGTTCCACTAGATGTAACATTGATGGTGCTTGTAGCAATTTGTGTGGTGACAACAGTGTTATTGTTGGAGGCATTGTTTGTGTTTTGTTGAGGTGTCGAGTTTTGTGTCGTGTTGTCTGGAGACGAAGGTCTTATGGTATTGATGTCAAAGCCTCTTGGTAGTTTTACCCCTTGGTCTAAAAGCATAGCAAGGTATCTCTCAGCATCGTTCAAGACCAATTCCTCTACAAATGAAGCTACGTCAGGATTTTGGGCTGCAGCCTCTATATCTTCAGCTAATACTTGTCCAGTGTGGTCTCTCTGTATGAATGGTTCGAATGGATTTCGAGAGGATGTTGGCAGGTTCATGGAAGATGGTATGTTCATGTTGGTGAATGGATCGTTAAAATTCATGTCTCGGTTCATGTCATAAGTGTTGGTGTGGATGTTGGTGTTGAAGTCTTGTCCAAAGTTTTCCATTTGTCTTTTCTTTCTTTGAAGCCTAGTTTCGACCATAAAAGAGAATTGCTCAAATGAGGATGATGATTATGAAAACTAGTCTATGTTTTTGGTGTTTTTGTGATAAAGGATGACAATGCAAGGTGATTACGATGTATTCCTAAGGAAATGATTGATGCAAGATGACAAAGTTGCCAAAGAAATATGTCAAATGTCAAGGCAACAATAATGGCTATGATGACAATGTTGATTAATGCAAGGTGATAGAATTGACTAGGTGTAAAATGAGGACTAAGATGATAATGTTGACTAAAAAGGTGACTAATGCAAGGTCAAAGTTCAAAATGAGGAGTAGGGTGAATACTATTTTTGGATTTTTTTGGATTTTTAGGCACAAAATATGCAAAGTATGGACTAAGATGAATGCAATGTGGAGAAAGGTTTCCTAACCACTCTAAGCTTAATCTATGTCTTAATTTTGGTTATCAAGGACTTGTTAAAGGGACTAAGTGACAAGGTCAAAATGACTAGTGAGTTTTCCTAACTAGACTGTTGAGTTGGAAATTCTCACAAAAAGGACAATGACTGAAAATGAGATTGTTGACTAAGTCCCAAAATAACCTACTCTTGAAGGCAACGATTTTGCAAAGTGTGATGAGGTGGCCTAATCCAAAGTCTGCAAAGATGAAAACCTAATGACAAGCCTATGTAGGAAATGATGATTATGCAACTAAAATTAACAAGGATGAACCTAAAAAAAAAAAGGCAAGCTAATGGTTGAATGATGAAAATTTTGAGCAATTTCAGTTCTGGTTTCTGACAAAGACTTCGAGAAAAGATGTTTGACAGTAGGCAAAATTGTTGGACTCGAATTCAATTTTGTGATGTTTTGATGAAGAGTTTGAATTGTCTGAAGTTGATTGTTTCCAGATTTGTGAGCGTTGTGTATACTATTTGAGAATCTAGAAAACACTTAGCAAACACGATGTTTTGAATGTGTAATCAATCACAAAGAAGACAAGCACAATCCTATGGTTAGGCCAGGACAATATCTGCTAGATTCCACTTGGGTTTCCCCAGCCACATATCCTTAGCGTGTGAATCCAGAAGCTTGGCTGCACGGGCTCCCCCTTACAATGCACTCTCTTCTCAGGCCAACCAAGCTTCCAGCGGCCATAAAACTCCCATGGCACGCTGATCACCTCTACTAAAGATTGTGAAGATGTGGATGCCTTCACAACGACCATTGTTGCACTAGCAGATAGAAGGTTTTTGGCTACTACACAAGAGTATTTAGTTTAGGACCCCCGTTCGAGTGGCCATACATGGGGCAAGAGATTAATCACCGATTAGGTGGCACTCCAGCTTGAAGAGGTTACGCTCAACAGGGTTTATGGGAGTACTACTCTATCCGTATGACACATCCGCACTCGTAATCCTAGGCTTTCCCTTAGGATTCACATTTGTATACCGGTCGGGGGTAGCTCGGCCAAAGAGCTCCGTTGCCGGTCTGAGTCGCCTTGGGGTGAGTACTTTTTCCCATCAAGGAAGGCCCAAATTCTTAGAGTCAATAACAGTTTCTCTTGCACCCAGGATCGCACAAGTGCGCAAGGGGAGAGGATACTCCTATTATTGAATCAAAGTTTACACAAGTTGAAAGCATTTTTTCATTTTAATATCCAAATTGAAGTGTGAGGCAAACACATCAAACACTTTGTGTATTTTAATCCAAGCTAATGATGTCAACTCAAGCATGCAAGTTCTTTTTAGGCCCAATAAATCATCTATGTGAAAGAGGCACTCAAGATAAAACACAATTGAAGCGAGAGCCCTGCAAAAACACAATTAGTAGTTTTGAGTCTTCCAGCTTTGACAAGCGATAGTTGATGTTGCACATCCCGAATCATGGACATTCAAACCTAAAAAAAAGGTCAAAAATTAGTCACGAAATTAAAATTAAACTAAGAAAAGAAGAGGACATTAATCTACAATTAAAATTTAATGTCAACCTTACTAAGTTAATCTAAATTAATTGAAAATTAATTTTAAACGAACAAAATTAATCTACATTAAAGTTAATTATTAATCTAAACCATCATTAATTTAAACTAGAGATAATTTTATTTAAGCTAAATTAATCAAAATCTAAATTTAAAAAAAATCTAAATTTAAACTAATTTAATCTTAATTGAAATTAATCAAAACAATTTTTATTTTTATTTTTTGAAAAATAATAATAATAATCTAAGAATCTAAAAAAATTCTAAAAATCCAAAAATCTAAAAAAAATCTAAATTAATCTAGTCTTAAGTAATTAATCTAAAAGAAATCTAAAAATGTGAAATTAATCTAATTCTAAATTTTTAAAAAAATCTAAAAAATTGAAACTAATCTAATTCTAAATTAATTAAAAAAAACAAACCATTCTAATTACAAAAGTTAATTAAAATTAGAAACTAACTTAAAAAATCTAGAAGCTAACGAAATTTAAAAATAGTAAAAATCTAAATCTAACTAAACAAAAATATAAATCTCTAATGTAATCTTAAAAGTAAGATTAGTCTTAAACTTTACTAAAAAAAAATAGAGTAAAATCTGAAGCTTAAATGAAAACTACGCAGCAAGCCCTCATAATAGATAGATTGCAAGTGGACCACTGTAAATTGCTGCCAAAGTCGTTAAAACTAGATGTAGCACGCCAATCTAGAGCAGCGAACGTCAAATGCCAGCAGAAGATTGTGGAGGAGCTGAGACCAATGCCGTATAGCAAAATCACTATTGAAAAGAATCAGCCAAGATCAATTGCATCCAGCTGCAAAGCAGAATTTCAAATGGAATTAATGTAAGAAGAAAAAATGTATCAAACTAAGGAATATTAAGTTCAGCCGACTGCCGGCGCGACTGCTCCTCATGGATTCGATAGAGTTGCTTGTTGACAACTCACCAGATCACAAGATAGGGTGAAGATTAATTGAGCATTAAAAAGAAAGCATGGCTCCGAATGAAGGAATGCACTTCCTGTGATCAACCAACGGTTACATAGCTGGAGATCTGCAAGTATTTTACTTCTAGTTGAACACGTTAAAAGCAAAAAGGTCAAGCAACATTAATGAATGCACTTCATGTCTTCAATTGATTGTCGGTGCAGAATGAATGCGCTCCGACTTCCAGCCGTGGCCAACACACACACGTCTCTAGTTTCAAAGACAATTTGATTGAAATTAGAATACCAAATCGGTGTAAAGTGATATAACCAATGCGATCAAAAGACAAAACCTGTGCGCAACATTCTTCCTACCCGAGTTGTAGCTTCCACAATTTCATTCTACTCTGGGTCTACTAGTTTGGGAGTTTAAATCTAGAGCTTAACATACTCTATGTAGTTATACTTTCCTTGTGCAGATAGAGAGAAAGAAAGAGCAATTTAGCCAAACGGACTGTGCTTGAAAGGAAATGGATTGACGCAAATTCAAGGTGTTTTGTTTTCTTTTTGCTTGTAATGGATAAACTGTTTGCTAAAGTATAATTTTTTTTTTTTTTTTCTCTAATGTAATCATTTGTGACAGATATGAATTAGATTTTGCGTACGTGTATGGTGTACTAGTGAGAAACAAAACACTGAAAAAATCATGTCTGCAAGTGATTAAATGAATTTGGCAATCATCTTAGATTTAAGGCAATCGTTTCATAATCTATATCTAAGATGATATGATATAGAAAAATCATCAACAAATGGTGGTTTTAAAAGACTAACGAAATTTAACAGCTAGATGAATAAGATTCCCATAAAGCAACCATCTCTTCTTTTAAATTACTTAGACAAAGGAGAATATAAGATAGTAAAGAGGATATTGCCCAATGAAGTTGGCTCATCTACTTAGAAGAAATGTTATGAAAATGAAACAAAGTATGGATGGCTGCTCAAAGATTTCATTCGGGTTCACCCAAAATGTATTAAGGAAAAATCATGTTAGATTGCAAATAGCATAAAACCATTAAATCCCTAATAACAATGGAGAACAATGAAAGCAAGAAACATGAGAGTATGAAACAAATTCACCTAGTCTTCAAGCCTCCATTGATTCACCTCCATTGGTCTTCTCCATCTTGCTAAAAATGATATAATTGACCTCAAATTTGAAGTGCAACTATAACCTATGACAAAGCCAAGCAAAATATTGAAGTAATGTGTATGCTCAAGCACTCAAAAAGCTCTCAAGCATACTGAAAATAACTTGTGTGTGTCAAAATGACTTGAGAGAGGGCCTTTTAAAGAATTCCAAATGGGTAGATAAGACCCAGACCCAGAAGGGATTAAAAGTTAGTGAAGCCCTAAGATCCTTGGTAGGATTCAATGTGATAAGGTTGATTAGGGTTAGGGCAACGATGGATCAAAGTTAGGGCAAGCCTTTAAATGAAGGGTTGGGATTTAATTGGAGATAATCAAATCAATGGTGGAGAATAATAACAGAGTGGTTGGCATAATAGAAATTATTTAATTTGTAGCAGAATGTTGACTTAAGATTAAATAATGATTTAATTCATAAATGGGAATGAGACAAAAGAGAATAAATAATCATTTTAATTATTTATTTGGTGGGATGGAAAGTGGGCTAAATAAATAAATTTATTTGATTGAAGGATAAATGATAATGTTATGGAGGAAATAAGGATTAATTAGTGATGTGTTTAAATAAATAAATGCAATTTATTTATTTAAATAATCATGGAGGAATAATTATGACATTAGGACATGATTAAGTAATTGAATTATGTGAGTAAGAAGCATGGTCATCGTAGAAAATATGGTTTGCAAGTCAAGACCATTTTTATGTGTCTACAGTTGATATATTCAAAATTAATTTGTGAGTCTTGAGCAACAAATGGTGGCCTTGAGATGTTTGATGTCCTTAGATTCTATGTAAACTTAGATTCCTCCATGGGTTGTTTCCACAATTGTGAATCACTTTCATGTTATGTGGACCTATTAGACCTAATCTATAGCCTGCATATTTAATTTGGCAAGTTGGGCACCTCTGCTCTTTGATTGATTGAATTCTCTACTCTATACCAACTATCAAGAATTGGTAGTATTTAATCTCTTAGGGAGATTGGAAAATCACAAGGATCATGTTCTCCTAGCTCAATCCCCTTAATTGAACTAGCTTTATGATTGCGAAAATGATTGAAGATAGCACTCCTTTTTCAATGTTGATTTCCTAGATGATTTTTGTACAAATTATATTCCTTCTAGCATTCTAAATCAAATAATTCCTATAATGGATTCTCCTCGAAGTTCTAGGAATGGTAACGATTCTATTATATGCTTCAATGATAAATGAATGCACATTGGATGCCTTCAAATATCAAAACATAGCAATAATCATGTCAAACTTCTACCAAGGAAATTGATGGTTGGAATACAATGGGTAGATGTTCATGAATTTAAATTTTTAAAATTTAGGGGTCAATTCCACATGGGATGGGATCAATCTTGCATTTTAGGGATCAATTTTGAATTCAAATTGAAAAATAGTACACAAAATGCAAATGTAAGCAAGGCATGTAAGCATATGAATTATTTAAAGTAATGAATATTTAATAAATGTATCATGTAACAAGAAGATAAAATATCTTGAGTGATAAATGTAAAAAACACATAGGATAGAGTTAGATCTCATAGTATGAAGTTTCCCCTAGTGTGTAGAAATGAAAATGGTGATGTGGTCCTCATCAACCAAAAACACCTATATAAGTGCATAACACACTAGGATGGGAATATACCCCTAATGTGGCATCCAAGAGAATGAGGACGTAATGGCCAAGGTAAGGAAATAGGTCCCTATTGGTAACATAGATCGAGGAATATAAAATCAAGATAATATAAGGGAACACATGATGCCCCCCAATGTAAATAGATACACAATGATAGCACATTAAAGAGTGGGGAAAGAAAAGATACACCCCCAATCTAATAGGATAGATCTAGAAGCAAGAGAAAAAATTAATAAAAAGGAACATGGCGAAGGTATGATGCCCCCAAATATAAAGATATGTGGAAGCCCAATAAATCATGAAAAATGCATGATGACCCCCAATCTAGTAGGATAACTTTAGGAATACCATATGTTGATATAGGATCATGATAAGTAATCAATAAGAACATAATAAAGCATAAGAATCATAGGCATGCGGTCTAATTATGATCAAGATCTAAGTGTAGGTTTGAGACCATTAGAGGAAAGCATGAGATTGATGAGAGAATATAAACACTAATATATTATAAAATAAATTCCCCATAATCTAGGACATGATGGATATTTATTTGCTTTTCAATCAATTTTGTGCTATGTAAACCTAACTTCTAACCTAGGTATCTAATCTAGTTGAGTTGGCACACCTCTACTTTGTAATTCATGAAATTCTCTACTTTGTGATGATAGTAAATTTAAAAATACCTTAATGATATTTGTTGTGCTTTCACACTCATACCCCATTTTGTCTTCGATAAAACGGGGACTCCCTCTTCTCATTTTTGTGTGTCATTATTTTCTTTTTGTCCTTTCCTTCTTTTCCTTTCTCCTTTCTTTTCTTTGTTTTCTTTCTCCTTTTTTCTTTTTTTTAGGGTTTGGGATATCAAGATTTTGAGTAAGTGAATACTTACCTTGTCAAGCCTGATCCCCAACCCCTCCTTCAACATTCATCATTTTCTCATTTTGTCCTCCATCGGACTTCACGGGTCAGGTTTTTGTCTTTTCGCATACACGACCCTCGGCTATCGATAGCGACATATTTTTTCTCATGCACATCCCATCAGTCATTCCGCCTTTAATGTGCTGGCACAAGTTTTTATTACTTCATTTACTGCAATCAATGCACCATCAATTTGTGGAGTTAAAGAGTTTATTAGGTAAATGTGGGCTCATTTTTCATTTCCACCATTACACATTTTTCATTTGAGGGCTTTGAGACCTTGTGTGAAGAACTCCATTATTGATGCAGTCATTTGCTTTGTGTGCTTGCATGTTCTAGTTGGTTTGTGCTCATGTGTTTGTGGCACTTTTTTTCGTCTTGTGTGCTTACATGCGTGGTGATGTGTTTTTTTTTTATTCTTTGTTTCTTCCCTCCCTCATATTCATCCTCTAGGTTGGTTTTGAATCCTTCCTCTTATTATAGTTTGAAATCATTGTTTTACTTGGTATGTTTGCGGGTTTTTTCCCTTTTGGGTGTTTCCCTTTTAGTTTTCTTGATTTGACCTTGGACATTCTTCTATTGGTTTCACCATTTATTTTTTTGCCTTTCATCCTTGCCCTTTGGTTTTGTTGCCTTGTCAGATCAATTTCATTTTGACACATCGATCGAAGGAATTTATGACATCATCATTGAGTGTTG
>VDFB02303327.1:0-26488 GCA_007258455.2 Sequoia sempervirens
CTTTGATTGATTGTGTACCATGTTCTAAAGCTCCCATTTTTTTTTTTTTTTTTAGGATGCTAGTAAAGGTTACAGATTTTGGATTTACACCTACCAATTTCATTTTCTTGAAAGTTTATGAGCCCCTTTCAACAATTCCTTTTATCTATATCTTGCAATCATGACATTCCATGAGACCACATTTCTTTGAGGAACCCTATCAAATCGTTTGTGTGCCTATCTATATGCATCCCAAAGCATTTCCAAATGTAATATATAAATAATCCCCATTTCTTTATGCTTTGATGGATTTCCATACCCTATTCCAAAGTTCCCATTTCCGCATGATACATGAGTGCACTGGCAAATAAAAATTTATTGGGTTGGAAACCTATCTTTTGGATGTGGCCAAACAATGTGACTTTTTCGGAACAATTTGAATGTGAATGATGAACGAGAATAAAGAACAATAAGCATGATAGGTTAAGTGGGCCCCACATCAGCTGGCTAAGAGGTCAGCACTTAGGGCGTGTTGGTAAAGGTCGACCATTAAAAAAAAAATTGTTGGAGGATAGTACATGAAATAGTACCCTTTAACTTACAACCACAACTTAGGCCACATGCGATCAACTTCCAAGCAAATTTGTTGAAATTCAATTTAAAATGAAATACAAGATTCATTTATGGGAAGTTTAAGTTAATTACATAAATGGAGCAATGAAACACAAATAATTTAAGATTGAATGAGAAAAATAGAGTGGAGTGTATTAGATTAGGCAATATTAGAATAAAAGTGCAATTGCACTATAAATAATAAAATAAGATTGATATTGTTTAGTTTATGACCAAAGAATAAATGTTAATTGATAAAAATATGATTTGTGTTTCTTAGGACCTTGAAATGTTCCAAATAGTCATGTATATAGACCAAAATTAATATATAATTCTTCGTTAAATGTTAGATTGATTTCATAGTTCTAGATCTAGCTCGCAACCACAATCTCACTTTACACCCAAAAAATTAATCTTTGATGACCTTTGGATTCTACTTAGTAGATCCTTAGATAACTGGGCTACTAAACAATAATATCATCTTTCACAGTCTAAGGGTTTTTCTATTAGGGTAGCATTTAAAAATACCTCAAAATAGATAATAAACTTCAAGCATACACAGTAGGATGATTACTAGGCGATTCACATGCACTAGGATGGGTGTGATTAGATGTGCGCGATTTCTTTCTTGATTCTAGAATTTTAGTGCAATTTCAAATTATTGTTCTTCTAATAACTAGTGATTCCTTATGTTAATTGAATGAGTGCAAGTTGATGTTATTTTATACATGAAAATTACATCAATTTCAAAGATTGCACAAATAGTTTGCTTAAGACCAAAGTGTAAAGTGGCCTATATATGGAAGAAATGTTTGATTTTAATTTTGCATTTTAGTGAATGAAGATCACAATTATGAGGATGACTTTGTAACCATGTAAAAACTTTAGTTAGAGAACTGGGTATTAATGATTTGAATTAGAAAATTAAGTTAATTGGACTATGATTACATACACATATGCATAGAAAAATTAACTATTTAAAATTGAAAGACACAATGCAATGAGGTTGAAGCGGTTGCAATTACCTAAGAAAAAATTTACTGGTGGAATTTTGAAGCTTCCCTAATTGCGGTGACTATTTCAGAATTTCAAAGAGTTTAGGTGTGAGTCAAAAGGTAAGAATATTCATGTCTATTGAGACTTCTATCTAAAATTTAATGAAAATTCTATGATGATGAAATATTAAAGAAAAACTGCTTATAGCCAATGAGAAACATAAAGTTTTTAAATCAAGATATTTAATATGATATAGTTCAAAAATAATGATAAAACATACTTAATGCTAACATTACAAAGATAACACATTATGTTGAAAACAAGCATAAAAATTATAAGCATGGCGAACCAAATGAGATATTAGAAATTTATATATGCCTAAGTGTGGGGTTTCAAGAAATAAATAGTAACTTAGAATTAATATCGAATGTTTAAGATCAATTGCTTACGTGACGTGAAGATTAAAGAACATTAAATGTACAACTATAAAATAAAAGAAGAAATAACCCGTGGATAAAAAGGCATAGTAGAAAAATGAAAGGTATGTAAAACCTTCCTTGAAATAAATTAACAGAGTTTTAAGGAAGCTACCTATGAAACAACATAACACAAAATCAAGTAAGTCCAAAATCCATCGTGTAGATTATGCAACCCTAAGAGAAAGGCGATGGAGATTATGCAATCCTAGCATAACACATGCTTTAGGGCATGGCATTCCGTCGAAGAGTTGAGGTTCCTTGTCTATTGCATATCCTACAATCATGGAATTCTGTAAACAATTCGTTGGCGTATTCTATGAAACAGTTCATATGCCTTGTCTATGCTTCCACATTTTGCGTAGATGTCTTCCAGGGCAATTGAAGCTAAGATATGACAAAATTGATTTCGTTTATCCTGTGGCGGACGTCGATACCCCGTTCCAAAGTTCCCATTTTGGCGCAGGCAAGGAGGATGACCAGAAATATTGCAGAGACTTGATTTACACCTGCGGATTAGATTCGATTGAAAGTTTGTAAATCCTTTTCAACAAATACATTTTGTTCATATCCTGCAATTGTAGTGTTCAGTGACACCATGTTTCTTTGAGCATTTTGTGAAACAGTTCATGTCCCTTGTCTATGCTTTCATATTTTGCATAGATGTCCACCAGAACATTTTCAGCATTAATGATGGACGCCCATACCTTGTTCCAAAGCTCCCATTTTGACACGGGCGGGAGAAAGAAAATTGAAAAAATAAACTTTGGGCGGGATTAAGACTTAACGGGAGTTGAATAGTACCATCCTTTAGAAGCCTTCTTTATAAGACTTCGACCGTTTGATCAGAGCACAAAACTATCATATACTAGTAGGTGAGACTATAAGAAGTCTTTCATATTGTTGGGCCATTCTAAAATGTCTGTATCGCTTGTTGACTTGACTGAAATTATGTTTACTTTCACATTTGATGAATTCAGGAGGAGCTCTATAAATACCATCCATCTTCCTCTAACAAAACCACAGCTAAACGCCAGAAGAGGAAGTAGAAGAAAGGGAAAGAAGAGTTAATCAGAGAAGATGGTGATGGGAAGCGTGAGTCATGAAATCGAGTCTCCAATGGAGGCGAAGAGACTGTGGAATTCCTTGGTGAAGGATGGCCATAATCTTATGCCCAAGCAAGTACCTGAGCTTTTTTCAAGCATCACATTCGTGCAAGGCGACGGAGGTGTAGGCAGCATCAAGCAAATAAACTTCACTCCTGGTATGTATTATTTCTGCATCTAAATATCTTCTTACAATTACAAATGTCTTTCTTTGTACTGATGGGCTTTGGTGATGCTGTCAACAAGGATTTCAGCTATGTGAAGGAGCAAGTAGAGGAGGTGGACGAGGAGAAGTTTGTGTACCGCTACAACCATGTGGAAGGAGGACTGCTGGGTAAGAAAGTGGCCTCTGCCAAATACGAAATAAAATGCACCCCCAAAGCAGAGGGAGGGTGCGTTTGCAGCTCTATAGTCCATTTTGACACCCTTCCCGGCGTTCCTGCTGAGGACGAAGGGAAAGTGAAGGAGGTTAAAGAAATGGGCGTTGCTCTGTTCAAGAAGATTGAGGCATATCTCCTCGCTAATCCCACCTTGTATTGTTAAACTACATAACATGGATACCCCTCTGGCGTTCCTGTTCATGTTTGAATAAAATGTCAAATTAGCGACTGTCTTTTGTTCACCGCTAGGCCTGAATTTGAAGGCCGGAAATCAACGTTTTTTCGATGCTTATCCATTGAAAGAAAGAAGTAAAATAATGAGAAACACGTAGAGTGGGTTTCTTTCATTATTTCATATGGCCTTTGAGTTGCTTTTATGGATTTCAATTACATCTCAGATATTTATACGTTTTTTTATGTTCCATTTTTCTTTTACTTTTTGCCTTTATAATGCCTTCCGAATTATCTAACCCAATGTAAGGAGTAAAATGCAACTGCTCATCACCAAAGACTAGACCAAGTGGATATGAAAATTGATCTGTTTGTGCATATTTGTATGCTGCTTGTCACTAAATACCCAATCGAGGAAGGGATGGTATACGGATTGCCTGATGAGGATATAAGAGTCACTATGAAGTTTTTAATATTAGAAGTAGAAGAGGTGGAATACAAGTGGACCTTATTATGGACACAATATATAGCATATGTGAGAAAGGATAAAAGAAGGTTGGTAGTTAAAGTGTATGGAGGGCTCAAATATATATAGAATATATATATTTAAAGTAAGAAATATTCATAGCATGTGATAATGGAGAAAAGTTCAAAGTTGTGTTATACTTTGGGCTAAAAAATAGTTTTGGGTGACACTATTTCACCCAAAAATACTTGCAACCTACATTGTACAAAAAGTTTTGGCCAAAACAATTTTTCACAAAATTACTAAATTGAATATAATTCGATATTAAAATCTAAATTTCTCTATCTTTGAAATTCCGATGAGAAAAATTAGAAACAACATCATCAGCATGGGTAAAGGAATTACAAGGCATCAAGTCATCATGAGTAGTGACAAAGTTGATAAAAAGAGTAAAACGTTGCATGTTTGATATAAGAGAATAATTAGAAAGAGACATATAGGTAAGGTAAGGAGCTATAGAAGATTTCATAATGTGATTAAAGAGAAAGGAAAACATAGGAAGATGATTAGAAAGAATTGTAGGAAAATAAAAGGATTAGTTAGGTCTCTATGAATGTGAAAGAGAAATATGCATGTGTCATGATATGGAATAAGATACACATTTCAACAAGAGGAAACAAAAATTCAAAGAAAAAAATCAACAAATCAAATATTATTTAGTACTAATCTAGAGATAGATTAGAAGTGGAGGTGTAAGTCAAATAGGTCAATCAAAATTAATGATAGAAAGATTATGTTTCCCTTAATTTTATGTGTGTGTTAATTGATTATGTAAATGAGTACATTATTATTACTATTTAAGTATTTTAAATACATAGAACACAACAATAACAGATGACTCTAATACTTAGCTTTGACATGTAATTTTTTTCTTTTTAAATAGGAACAGGTTTATACAAAGTAGGAAGTAGAATATAATAAAAAAATAGAATAAATACACTTGGAAATGCTACGAAACATTGTAATCAAATTCAAGGTATTTTAAAAACACTCTAATTGAATTTCTTCAATTTGCATGATTAGGACCTCACTATAAGCAATAGCTGCACCCAACATGGAGGAGAGTATTAAGATCAAGGAGAAATTGTTGAGGTAATTTGATTATAATATTGTTTAGGTGTATACAAAACTAGATATTGATAAAAAAACTATATAAATGAAAGTCAATATAGTGAGAAAAGTGTGGGGTAAAATAAAAAAATGCATGCCCAACTAATAGAAATACATTGAAGAGTTTTCTGAAAAGTTCATTTTTTAAAAGATACAACTAGATCTTTATTAACGGATCCTTGAAAATAGAACCAAAAGGCCATCAAGAGGCTCTAGACAAAATTTCATCAAAATTCTAAGGTTGGGACTTCACTACAAGGAAGTGGTGCATCCAACCTCGAGAAGAAGTATTAGGTGAACCTATGCTAGAGCGGAATTCATGATCTATGCTCAATGTTGTGCCTAATCTTAGAAAGGATAATTCTAGGTTTACACCTAGTGTTATACCCAGTCTAAAGAAGTCACAAGATGTGCCTAGGTTTGAGGATAAGTATGATACATATATTTGTCTAAAAATTTACATATATCTTCTTTCTTATCTTACATAAACTTATCTAAAATGTTGTTATCTCTAACTCTAACATATATTTCCTCAACACTTACTTTCAAACATAAAATATTAATACAAACACACATAAAATAAAGGGTTGAAGTAGAAGCTATCTCAATTACAACTATTGAGGGTTCTTAAATATGGATTCATTTCACACAAATATGCCAATAATGTTATTATATAAGTAAATTAATCATATTATTAACATGCAAAAATAGATGCTATGTGTATTGAAAACTAGGATGCAATATAAAAGATTGAATATGGTTGACTTGGGGGACTAGAAAGACTATAAACGGATAGAAAATATTTACAAAAAATGATATGGAGGGAAGGATGTAATCTATTTTTAAAATATTATGGTGAATCATAAAAGATATGGACAAGGTAAACAACGATTTGTTATTATAAAGTGTACAATTGAGATAATGTGATAGATAAAGGGGGAAACATAACCAAATAGTAACTTGAAAGTAAAAATATAATATAAAAATAAATTTTGACTAATATGAAGATTAATATGTAATATTTATTGTTTATAGAATGTAAAGAAAAACGAGGCTATGGTGAGCTAGTGCTCTAATCGAGCTAGGAGGAGATGGGTGATAGAGAATATGGGAAAAAAATGGACATGGGGATTGATGGAAATGTTTGAGGGATGAGAGATGGCTTCAAAAGTGAGTATTTATAGATTAGGTAACATAATGAACCATCAAAATAAATCTATTATATTTTTTAAAACAGAAGATAGCATGTGCAAAAATATACAAAATAATTACCATAACATAATTATTTTGACAATAGAGATTCTTACGATCCTCCAAAAAAAATTGTCATGGATGAGATGAAAGATAACACATTGTATAATTTTTCTTAACCTTAACATGTGTTGACCTCTCTGAAAAATATTTCTCAAATTCTTCTGTCAAGATGAAATTATATTGTTTCTATGTAAGAAGCTAATTATAAAAACTATTTCAAAAAAGTTTCTCTCAAGAGGAAATTCTATTGCTTCTATGTAAAAACTTAAGGATGAGAGTAATTTATTTTTGATATTTGACGCAAATATGGTTGGAAACATAGTACAACCCATTTATGTTAATTAGATGATTTTATGGTGAACAATTAAGCTTTATTCAAAGATGATGAAATTGCTTCTTCATTGTGCCCAATAATCAGGGGAATTCTTCATGTTAAAGGTGGATCAACTGCCTAGAAATGATAAGGGGAAAGGTTTTCCACCCAAATTTGGTATTTATCAATCATGAAAATATTGGAAAAGTGAGAGTTTGGGAGCTTAAAGGTGGTTATTTCTCTAAGATTAAGACATAAATTCTCATCAAATAGTTTGATTAAAGAAATAAAAATATGGAAAGGTGAAAGGGATACAACATATAGAAAAAAGGGATAAAATAAAAAATAGCATATATCACAAGGTCAAACAGATCTACAAAGGGAAAAGATAACATAGAAATCTAGGACAATGCCAGGTATAGAAAGAAAGATATTTGCAAAAATAAATCAAACCACACATGAGACAAGATGACGAAAATGAGTACCAAATACAACAAAGTAATCTATAAAGTATGTAATCCATAATCTTATAGATGATAAAAATAAGAGTGTTAGATAACATGAGGATGATAAAATAGAAGGTGAATGTGTTTCCTTAATATGAAATTAATAAATAATACTATACAATCGAATCAAATTTAGGACATGTGAATCACCATTTTTCTTGAATCTTTTGTGAGAACTCAATTTTTTATTATTAATCTCACATTATAATTTGAATAATATTAGTTTCAAACTCAAAGCATCATATATGGGGTGGGATTCATTGTTATCCATACACACCAGTGCAAGGTATTTAGCAAGATCTAATTGGTGAAATTGTAATGACCCTGCAGCTAAATCCCACGACATATTAGCTAGTGAATCTACTACTTTGTTTCCCTCTCTATAATAATGTGTGAGTTCGTAAGAGTCAAAACATTGTATCACTTTCAGTCCTTATTTTATAATTGCGTTAAGCATTTCCAACTAACTGTATTTTCTTTCTTGCATGAATTAACTATAATCATGGAGTCCCCCTCAATCCAAATAAGTTTGATGCCTAATGACTTTCTCAATTTCAGGCCTACAAGTAGTGCTTGTGCTTCAGCCTTATTGTTTGTGTCATCTAGAAGTTTTATTGCTAGAGCACTAATAATGTTACATGTATGGTGCTGGAAGATTGGTGGATGTATGGGAGATGATGCTACTATGATGTTCTCATTAATGTCAACATTGTAGTGATGTCTAAATTGATGCATAGTTGAAGTATGATTGAACTTTCAGTGATGTCAACTCGTTGCATAGTTGAAGAAGTGTTGGTCTCGAGAAGATCAAATTTGTTGGACAAACTTTATGTCTGAAATATAGTTTTAAATGTTCTAAAAAGAACCTATTTTGTGGTCCGCATTGCTCCACCATGAAGAATCTTGTCATGCAATTCTAAGGTAATTTATGTGTACATTGGAGGAATCTAAATCCAAATTTTCAAGCCTTGAAGTCCTCTGTAGTTGAAGTTAGTGTTGAGTATTGCTCGAGATATGATAGAGTTATAGTTACAAATTGGAATGCTCCGTATTCCATTGTAGATGATTGTTATGATATGTGATTCCGAGGATGTGTTAATAGGTGTGAGAAGTGTATGCTCCAAGTGGAAAGTGGGTAAGTGTGCCAAGATGGTTCCCAAAAAGGGGGCTTAAGTGGCCACTTTTTTTCTGAAATCAGGAAATGTTGACCTTGGACGTGAAATTGAGGATAGTTACACTCAAAATTTTGAGATGGAACACAAACAAGGATCGAAGTGCTCCGAGTCTACTTTCTAAACTACTAATTTATTTTTAAAATGGTTGAGATTAAGGGGTTCGAAAGAGGGATGTATAGAAATTGGTGTTGTTTTTGTGAGCAAAACATAACATAGCAACTCCTGTACGAACTGAGCATTGTGAAATTTTTTGTCGTATTTTTAAAATCGCTTCGGTCAGAAGTTAGGTAATAACATCCAGTTCGTGCAAAATTTTTCTGGTAATTTTTTAATGAATATTTGATTTTTTACTAATTTTCTAAGTGGGCACTTCTTGAAAAGCAGCATTTTGGCCGTGCTCCCACTACAAATTTTTGAAAATAATTGATTTTTTCTTCTTTTTGTTTTTTTAACTTGTAGAATGGAGTCTAGTTTCTAAAAATGTAATTTATTTGAAATTTTGATGAACAGTTAATTTATAACCAATAAAACACTAAACACTACTTTTTGGCAAAAAGAAAAGCATACAAACAAAAAAAATTATGGATAAAAGGCTTAACATTGTCGAAAAGTGAAAAAAATTACATCGTTGGATAGCTAAGAGAGAGCCTAATATTACCCATGTTTTCAATTTTTTCAATATTGAACTAGATGCAATCTTGATGGTGAGCACGGACTAGATTATGTGAAAAAATGTAGAATTTGCAAAAACACTTCTCTGGCCTTGTTGGGAATTCCCTCCAAGCCTTTGGGTTGGTATTCCAGGGAAAGTATTTCAATTCTTTCTTCTTCTTTTTTAACGCGAAATAATGCACTTGCGTTATAACGCGGGCGTGTTTTTTAAAAAAAATTCATAAGTGGCCAGAAAATTGGTACCCAACTTCATACACCGGCCCAAGTATTGGTTCATTCCATTGTTTCTTCACAAACGGTAACAACCCAAAGGGTTTGACGTCATGTGGAATTAAAGGATGTATGGATCAAACTTATGAGATTAATTACAATTCATCCCAAACTCTTTTGACGTGTCACACGGTTTAGTTTATTTTGTGAGGATTGTGTGGTTGATTCTTGAGTTGACTGGGTATCAAGATGCACTATACATCATTTAGACCGACCTAATTTATGTTTTTGTTTGATGTGATATATATACAAGGTTAACTCCTTGTGTGAAGAGCATGATTTGATGCATGAGATGCGAGACAATTAAGTGTGCAAGATCTAAAGTAGAGTAGAGTGCAAAGAGGCTGATAAGTGGAGAAGCATGAAGTGTGCTAAGTTAGTTTACAAGAATTAATTGGAATAGTCTCTAGCATATTGTAGATGCATTGTATCAGTTCAATCTCTTACAATGAGCCAACCTCATTTATATCCTAGTAGTGTGACATTCCTTCTATTCTCTAGAAAGTGAGGGGCACCTGGTAGTGAGCCATTTTGTAATATCTTATAACGAGTTATAATATATATTGTGAGATAATCCTCACTATGGTTTTTCCATTTTTAGGTTATCCACGTAAAATATAGTGTTCTTGTGTTCTTTGATGTGATTCATGCTTTCTATGTTCCTTTATATTAATGTAAGTTTAATGTGATGCATTTAATGGATGTTGAATTTCAGTGAATACTAATTCACCCCCCTCTTAGTATTTTGGGTGTTCAACAATTAGTATCAGAGCTTGGTTCCTTCAATTATCTTGATCGTTGAGATAGATATTAGAGGTTGAACACATGACTACAAGGAAGCATTTTATTCCTCTGAAAGAGATAATCCCTAAAGTTTTTACTGAAGAAGATTGTGAAGTTGACATGGAAGGAGAACTTAAGTAAGTTCTTGATGATTTGGATAAAGTAGAAGCTGGGAATAGAGATATGAAAAAGGATCTTAGTGATGTAGATGAATGTATTAAGAAGTTGAGAGAGAAACTCAAGAAAGATACAAAAAATTCAAAGAAACAAATGAGCGACTCAAACAATCAAATGAGACTATCACCAATCTGAAAGTGTGAGTTGAAGAAGGAAAAAGAGTTGAATACCGCCTAAATGCCAAACTGAAAGATAATTCCAAAGAATTTTCAAAGCTTGAACAATAGATTGAAACGTTGAGATCAGATTTGGAGAAAGAAAAGATTCAAGAACACAAATTGAACAAGTGCTCCACTCTAATTGAAAAGATGATTGTTGGATAGAAGGATTTTAGGGAAAAAGAAGGGTTAGGGTTTGAGAAAGGAGAAAGTTTGAAGATATATCAGACCCAAAAAAATGTTGAGAAGAAGAATGACAAGAGGAGAAATGTCAAATAGGTTTAGAACTAGAAGAAAGATTTCAAAAGGCCTCCTATCAAACAACCTAATGCATAAAGGTGTTTATCTTTCAATGGTTACTGTTGTTCCTACAATAATTTTGGAGATTAAGTTGCAGAGTGTAGAAGCATAATGAATCATAATGTTCAATCATTTCCTAGTGAGTGCTATGCGTGTAATAGATTTGGTCATGAGCTATTGAATGCACAAATTAGACGATGAATGGTTACAATAATGGCATGATGTTTCAACATTTCAATGGCTGCTATTATGCATGTAGTGGATTTTGGCATAAGGCTAATGAATGGAGATCTAGACTGGCTAGAAGTGAGCTTGTTCGAAAATGTGTCACTTGTCACAAATGCAAAAAATTAAGGCACACGGTAAATTTTTACAAAAGAAAGAATGTGAAACCCTTTGTTTCACAAAAGAAGGCTAATCTGATAAAGAAAATGGATGTAGTTGAGATGAAGAATGAAATGAACAAGATATGGAAAAAGAAAGAAGAGAGAAAAGTGAAGAATGAGTCTATACTAGTTCCTGGTGCAGATGTTTCCTCTAGAAAGTAATTGAAGAGATTTCGCTCAAGGGGAGTTTTAACAAAAAAATTGTAAGCCCCTGCCAAAGATATGGTGGTGATGCCTTCAACACGATGATATAAGGTGCGGTTTGATGTGCTTGATCTATTGGTGAAAAACTGATGAAAAAGATCTCTTGATGCAGAAATTTGTGAAGAGGGATGTGTGCAGGATCATGATGGGCCAAAAAGTGGCGATATGATGGGTATTTATAGGGTACGTGGCTGATGACATTTTTTTTACCCAAAACTGATGAAACGAAAAAGTGTTTTTAAAGGAGATTCTCAGCTTTCCACCAATATAAATTATGCTTTACTTTGAATTTAATAAATAATTATTATTCATTTTCTATTTGAATTACGAGTAAAATCCCGATTGATAGGTTCATTGAAAAACATCTATAGATTTCATACAGTATCACATTTTTGAATCTAAAACATGTGTCACATTCTATGCTTTGCATACTATAGGATTAAAAAAATAAAAATTGAATTTCATGAAGTTTTGACCAAGTTAAGGTGGTCAGAAAAACAATTTTTTTATATTTATAAAAGTTGTAATAAAAAATTCATAATTAATTATTTACATGGAAAAAAATTACAAAAAAATATGCATCACATCGGGACATGCGTCCTCTAGTTATATCTAAAATATTTTTAAAAAATATTATCATTTTATTGTGGTTAGGGTGGTCAGAAAGACACCTAGTTCTTTTTTTTTGCCTAAAATTTAAGTACTACTGCATTGAAATTTCAATTTTTCATTAAATAGATTTTTTAAAAAAAAATAAACCTAGTAGTTTAGAAACTAAATTCAATTTTCTATAGATTGTATTCTTACATATTTTTGAAATAATATAGATAACTTATTCAAATTTTTTATGTCAAGTTACCTAGCTCTAATTTTTCTAAATTTTTCGCCAATTAAGGGCACGTGTTTTCCATGATGATCTTCAACATACCAAGAGATTAAGGTTCCTTCGATGATACAGTTAGGGTTTCCAGATCTTTGACCTAACTTTGAATCAGTCCACTAAATTCCTCACAGTTTAGCCAGTATAGGTACCCGAAAGTGAAGATTTAGTTATAAAAAATCAGTTTAGTGTCCAGTTTGGCCAAAAATTATAAATGAGTGTTGTGAGATCACCCCATACTAAATGAAATTTTCACATCATTGGCATCACTATCATCAAATACCACTGCATTGCACATCAATTGCATCTAAAACCCTATTTCCCCTGTTAATTGAATAATACGCCATTATTTAATTAACTCACGTTTTCATCATTTTTGAGGAATTAAACAAATTCCATTTATTTAATAAATTCCTAAAACCCTATTTATGCTATTAATTGAATAAAAAAATATTATTTAATTAATTCACTTTTTCATCAATTTTGACCAATTAAGCAACAACAGTCGAAAATAGAATAATCAACTGTTAAATTTACTCCTATGAAGACTATTAAGCAACAACAGTTAAGAAAAAGATGCATCACTTGGCCTCAACAAAGTATTAGGGGAGAGGGGCCAATAGTCTTGTTGGTTAACTTTGTCAGCATGTAGCGATTCACTGAATATCATAGAACCTTTTTTTTTTCTTTTAAATGTGGACTAGCCTCTTATCTATCTATAACTAAGGTTTGGAGAGGTGACTCATCATGCAACTTGCCACATCAGCACATCTATTAAGAAGTTTCTAAAATTTTACTTTTTAAATACTCAACCAAAACTTAATCATGGAACCCCCAGTAGTTGAACAAAATAGTATCATTTCTTTCTTGTAGAATATCATATTTTTATTTAAAATAAAACTAATATGCAATCTAAATGTACCAAATACCTATTGGTAAGCATAAATCTTTGATATCTCTAGCTTTTATATTCAGTGCATATGGAAAAATAATTGAACACAAAAAAACTATTTGTTGTTTTTGATAGATGGGGAAAAATACAACTTATATCAAACAAAAATGGACCAATAGTTGGATACTATTTTTGTTTTTTAAATCCTTCACCTTTAATGAGAAAATACATGATATTTAAATTGTGCTCACCTTTTATATTTGTGATTTGACAAACTCTGAATATGAAATACTCCAATGCTTGTGCATTGCTACTCCAATAGTTGTACACATAAGAACAATATTTTTCACTATGATAACAGTACTTATTTAAAAGAGTGCCTTATTTTATTAAATGATCATTTTATTTTACAGTAATAAATTTTTGATACATTATCCTGTCAAATTAAAATATATATATCCGACCAGACTTCAATTACTTAGAAGCACTATGTATTTCTTCTAAATTTATTTTTGGTTATCAGTTGTTTTAGATTTGATTATGTTCAATATTTTCATATCGCTGTTCCAAATCATATTTAATAGTTTGATAAAATATCTTTGAATGTGATTTAAAATATTGATAAAAAAATCTCTAACACAATCAAATGCAAAAACAAGGGATTCAAACATCATTATGGAAATCTATCAAAAAAAAAAAAAATTCTCTCTATGAGCTATAGTCATTGCATTCAATACAATCAATGGGAGAAATGATGTTGAATGTGTCAACACACTGTATGAGGGTGCTATTCCATTCTCCTCCAATCTGCTAATACAACAAGAAGAAAGTAAATGCAGTACTTTGTGCACTGTTTTATCTTTCCAAGTTGTTAAGAAGTCATGTAGAGTAAGCAAACCTAATGAAAAGGCCACACATAATGTGCAGGGCTCTCATCTTGGTTCACCAAGATCCTCTCCTAGATGCATGGATTTCCTCACAAAAATAAAAGGGGAGGTGAATGTGAACAAGAGGAAGACTATCTTACCAGTGTGCCTCTGCTGAAATATGCAAGGTGCGTTAGAGAGACGTTGATGCAGAGTTGCAGTAAAGAAGAATTTCATAAATTTAATAAATACCTGATAGGGCGACTGAATATCCAATCCGAACATATGTTTTCAAACGACGGTGTTTTTCTCAATGCAATCTAAAACATTTTAATAATACCATTCTCTAGCAGCCTTCTTTATAAGACTCCATTCTCTAGAAGCCTTCTTTATAATACTTTGACCCTTTGATCAACTCATGAAACTACCGAGAAGGTTCTCTTCCTTACCGATTACATTCAACGAATAATGGTGTTGTTTTGAATGCAATCTCAGATAGTTGAATAGTACCATCCTCTAGAAGCCTTCTTTATAATACTTCAACCCTCTGATCAATGCACAAAAATGTTGTTTTAGTATGTCAAATGAAATGAGCCAAGTTGAGGCCATGTAAATTGGTAGGTGATATTTGTTACGGAGTATGCAAGTTAAGAGATTTAGAATTAGGTGACATCATCAAGTAGGTTACTTTAGGGGAGAGACAAGAGGTGGTCGATTTTGGTAACTAAAAACCTTAAAATAATCTAGTAGGGGTTTATTATCAAAGTTGTCATCTTTGTGAGACATGCAGAATGAGACATCACGTGGGGTGGATGGAAATTGAGGAAGGGTAATGAAAGAAGGAAGATGAAGAAATATACATCCATGGATAGGGTTAGATAGCTTTGATTTATATAAGAGATACATTTGTATGAGGAAGGGATAGTCAAAGAAGGAAGTATAATAATTTCTATCAAATAAGAGAAACAATAATTCATCCTTATATACTATAGGAAATTAGAGTAGAAAAATTTACAGTTTACTTTTTAATGAAAATAAAAGACAAAGGTCCAATAACTTGTAGTAAACGGACCTAATTTTTATAAGGTCTATATGTTGCAAATATGTTTATGTTTACTAAAAGATTTTTTTGAATGATTGAAAGTAAAAAAATAAAACTAAAATTAACTAAATTTTGGACATTAGAATGAAAGTATGTTATTTAGAGAGAAAATTTCATTTGAGGGTGAAGAGAGGAATACATAATAAAGGTCAGGATTCACATCAAATTCACCACGAATACAAATAGACAATAGATAGCCTACATAATTTAAATGTAGGAATGCCTATTCAATTATCTTAGGATTCAATTAACAACCTATCATAAATGGGTTTACTTAAATTAATACAAATACACAAAAATTCTCTACCAACTAAATAAAACGTTATCTCTCTTTCTAGTTAGATTGTTTAACATGTCTTACTTATACTAAATTATTAATCTATATGGGAATCGGTTGGGAAATGATAAAAAAAAAAGAAATTGGTTGATTTAATAGCAATTTAACTTATGACTAATATTATTGTTAAATACATTTTTAAAAGGTAATAAGAATGAAAGATGGAAACTGCATAGCTAGTTGATGGAAAATAATAGGAAGGCCCTATTGAAAAACTTAGGTTGCTAATAGGAGGAAAAAAGTCCAATTTTGACATAAGCATGTTAGCACAATTGTAAATTGCAACCATGCCTTTATTACATGCAATTTTTGGGTGATCCCACAATACTAGTTTACAATTTTTGGCCAAACTGGACATTGAACTAATTTTTATAAACTAAATCTCCACTTTCGGGCACCTATAATGGCTAAAACGTGAGGAATTTGGAGATGATGCAACTAGTGATTTGTGAAATTTTTCCTTGTTTATGCTTCCACATTTTCCATATATGTGTACTAGAGCATTTCCAAATGATAATATTCGATACAATTCCCTTCAATTAAGCTTCAATGGATGTCCATACATATGAAAAAAACCATTTCTCTTGTATCCTTTGATTGATTGTGTACCATGTTCTAAAGCTCCCATTTTTGCATAGGTAGGTAGGATGCTAGTAAAGGTTACAGATTTTGGATTTACACCTACCAATTTCATTTTCTTGAAAGTTTATGAGCCCCTTTCAACAATTCCTTTTATCTATATCTTGCAATCATGACATTCCATGAGACCACATTTCTTTGAGGAACCCTATCAAATCGTTTGTGTGCCTATCTATATGCATCCCAAAGCATTTCCAAATGTAATATATAAATAATCCCCATTTCTTTATGCTTTGATGGATTTCCATACCCTATTCCAAAGTTCCCATTTCCGCATGATACATGAGTGCACTGGCAAATAAAAATTTATTGGGTTGGAAACCTATCTTTTGGATGTGGCCAAACAATGTGACTTTGTGGGAACAATTTGAATGTGAATGATGAACGAGAATAAAGAACAATAAGCATGATAGGTTAAGTGGGCCCCACATCAGCTGGCTAAGAGGTCAGCACTTAGGGCGTGTTGGTAAAGGTCGACCAATAAAAAAAAATTGTTGGAGGATAGTACATGAAATAGTACCCTTTAACTTACAACCACAACTTAGGCCACATGCGATCAACTTCCAAGCAAATTTGTTGAAATTCAATTTAAAATGAAATACAAGATTCATTTATGGGCAGTTTAAGTTAATTACGTAAATGGAGCAATGAAACACAAATAATTTAAGATTGAATGAGAAAAATAGAGTGGAGTGTATTAGATTAGGCAATATTAGAATAAAAGTGCAATTGCACTATAAATAATAAAATAAGATTGATATTGTTTAGTTTATGACCAAAGAATAAATGTTAATTGATAAAAATATGATTTGTGTTTCTTAGGACCTTGAAATGTTCCAAATAGTCATGTATATAGACCAAAATTAATATATAATTCTTCGTTAAATGTTAGATTGATTTCATAGTTCTAGATCTAGCTCGCAACCACAATCTCACTTTACACCCAAAAAATTAATCTTTGATGACCTTTGGATTCTACTTAGTAGATCCTTAGATAACTGGGCTACTAAACAATAATATCATCTTTCACAGTCTAAGGGTTTTTCTATTAGGGTAGCATTTAAAAATACCTCAAAATAGATAATAAACTTCAAGCATACACAGTAGGATGATTACTAGGCGATTCACGTGCACTAGGATGGGTGTGATTAGATGTGCGCGATTTCTTTCTTGATTCTAGAATTTTAGTGCAATTTCAAATTATTGTTCTTCTAATAACTAGTGATTCCTTATGTTAATTGAATGAGTGCAAGTTGATGTTATTTTATACATGAAAATTACATCAATTTGAAAGATTGCACACATAGTTTGCTTAAGACCAAAGTGTAAAGTGGCCTATATATGGAAGAAATGTTTGATTTTAATTTTGCATTTTAGTGAATGAAGATCACAATTATGAGGATGACTTTGTAACCATGTAAAAACTTGGGTTAGAGAACTGGGTATTAATGATTTGAATTAGAAAATTAAGTTAATTGGACTATGATTACGTACACATATGCATAGAAAAATTAACTATTTAAAATTTAGCTCACAAAGACACAATGCAATAGTTGAAACGGGTTGCAATTACCTAGAAAAATTTACTAGTGGAAATTTAAAGCTTCCTAATGCAATGACTATTTCATTTAAGAAAAAGAAGGCATCCTAGAGGGTAGATTAGTCCAAGAGTAAGAATATTCATGTCTATTGAACTATCTAAAATTTTAATGAGAATTCTATGATGAAATATTAAGCGCTTCTTATAATGACGAAACATAAAGTTTTTAAATCAAGATATTTAATATGATACAGTTCAAAAATAATGATAAAACATACTTAATGCTAACATTACAAAGATAACACATTATGTTAAAAACTAACATAAAAATTATAAGCATGGCGAACCAAATGAGATATTAGAAATTTATATATACCTAAGTGTGAGGTTTCAAGAAATAAATAGTAACTTAGGAAATAATATCGAATGTTGAAGATCAATTGCTGACGTGACGTGAAGATTAAAGAATATTAAATGTCCAACTATAAATAAAGTAATAACCGACAGATAAAAATACATAATAGAAAAAATGGTATGTAAAACTAACTTTATAGAAATAAAGTCCTTTACAAGAGTTTAGAAGCTCCATATAGCGAGAACAACATAACACAAAATCAAGTAAGTCCAAAATCCATCGTGTAGATTATGCAACCCTAAGAGAAAGGCGATGGAGATTATGCAATCCTAGCATAACACATGCTTTAGGGCATGGCATTCCGTCGAAGAGTTGAGGTTCCTTGTCTATTGCATATCCTACAATCATGGAATTCTGTAAACAATTCGTTGGCGTATTCTATGAAACAGTTCATATGCCTTGTCTATGCTTCCACATTTTGCGTAGATGTCTTCCAGGGCAATTGAAGCTAAGATATGACAAAATTGATTTCGTTTATCCTGTGGCGGACGTCGATACCCCGTTCCAAAGTTCCCATTTTGGCGCAGGCAAGGAGGATGACCAGAAATATTGCAGAGACTTGATTTACACCTGCGGATTAGATTCGATTGAAAGTTTGTAAATCCTTTTCAACAAATACATTTTGTTCATATCCTGCAATTGTAGTGTTCAGTGACACCATGTTTCTTTGAGCATTTTGTGAAACAGTTCATGTCCCTTGTCTATGCTTTCATATTTTGCATAGATGTCCACCAGAACATTTTCAGCATTAATGATGGACGCCCATACCTTGTTCCAAAGCTCCCATTTTGACACGGGCGGGAGAAAGAAAATTGAAAAAATAAACTTTGGGCGGGATTAAGACTTAACGGGAGTTGAATAGTACCATCCTTTAGAAGCCTTCTTTATAAGACTTCGACCGTTTGATCAGAGCACAAAACTATCATATACTAGTAGGTGAGACTATAAGAAGTCTTTCATATTGTTGGGCCATTCTAAAATGTCTGTATCGCTTGTTGACTTGACTGAAATTATGTTTACTTTCACATTTGATGAATTCAGGAGGAGCTCTATAAATACCATCCATCTTCCTCTAACAAAACCACAGCTAAACGCCAGAAGAGGAAGTAGAAGAAAGGGAAAGAAGAGTTAATCAGAGAAGATGGTGATGGGAAGCGTGAGTCATGAAATCGAGTCTCCAATGGAGGCGAAGAGACTGTGGAATTCCTTGGTGAAGGATGGCCATAATCTTATGCCCAAGCAAGTACCTGAGCTTTTTTCAAGCATCACATTCGTGCAAGGCGACGGAGGTGTAGGCAGCATCAAGCAAATAAACTTCACTCCTGGTATGTATTATTTCTGCATCTAAATATCTTCTTACAATTACAAATGTCTTTCTTTGTACTGATGGGCTTTGGTGATGCTGTCAACAAGGATTTCAGCTATGTGAAGGAGCAAGTAGAGGAGGTGGACGAGGAGAAGTTTGTGTACCGCTACAACCATGTGGAAGGAGGACTGCTGGGTAAGAAAGTGGCCTCTGCCAAATACGAAATAAAATGCACCCCCAAAGCAGAGGGAGGGTGCGTTTGCAGCTCTATAGTCCATTTTGACACCCTTCCCGGCGTTCCTGCTGAGGACGAAGGGAAAGTGAAGGAGGTTAAAGAAATGGGCGCTGCTCTGTTCAAGAAGATTGAGGCATATCTCCTCGCTAATCCCACTTTGTATTGTTAAACTACATAACGTGGATACCCCTCTGGCGTTCCTGTTCATGCTTGAATAAAATGTCAGATTAGCAACTCTCTTTTGTTCACCGCTAGGCCTGAATTTGAAGGCCGGAAATCAACATTTTTTCGATGCTTATCGATTGAAAGAAAGAAATAAAATAATGAGAAACACGTAGAGTGATTTTCTCTTATTATTTCAGATGGCCTTTGAGTTGCTTTTATGGATTTCAGTTACATCTCAGATATTTATACGTTTTTTTACGTTCCATTTTTCTTTTACTTTTTGCCTTTATAATGCCTTCCCAATTATCTAACCCAATGCAAGGAGTAAAATGCAACTACTCATCACCAATGACTAGACCAAGTGGATATGAAAATTGATGATCTGTTTGTGCATATTTGTATGCTGCTTGTCACTAGACACCCAATCGAGGAAGGGACGGTATACGGATTGCCCGATGAGGATATAAGAGTCACTACGGAGTTTTTAATATTAGAAGTAGAAGAGGTGAAATACTTGGACCTTATTATGGACACAATATATAGCATAGGTGAGAAAGGATAAAAGAAGGTTGGTAGTTAAAAGTGTATGGAGACTCAAATATATTAAGAGGAATATATATATTTAAAATTGAGAAATATTAATACATGTGATAATGGAGGAAAGTTCAAGGTTGTGTATACTTTGGGCCACAAAAATAGTTTTGGGTGACACTATTTCACCCAAAGCTACTTGCAACCTACATTGTACAAAAAGTTTTGGCCAAAACAATTTTTCACAAAATTACTAAATTGAATATAATTCGATATTAAAATCCAAATTTCTCTATCTTTGAAATTCCTGTGAGAAACACTAGAAAGCGGCATCATCAACATGGGTAAAGAGATTACAAGGCATCAGAGTCATCATGAGTGGTGACAAAGTCGATAAAAAGAGTAAAAAGTTGTGTTTGATATAAAAGAATAATTATAAAGAGAAACATATAGGTAAGGTAAGGAGCTATATAAGATTTAATAATGTGATTAAAGAGAAAGGAAAACGTAGGAACACAATTAGAAAGAATTGTAAGGGAAATAAACGGATTAATTAGGTCTCTTTGAATGTGAAAGAAAAATATGTATGAGTCATGATATGGAATAAGATACACATTTGAAGATAAAACAAAAATTAAAAGAAAAAATTAACAAATCAAATATTATTTAGTACTAATCTAGAGATAAATTAGAAGTGGAGGTGTAAGTCAAATAGGTCAATCAAAATTAATGATATAAAGGGTGTGTTAATTGATTATGTAAATGAGTACAAAATTATTCCTATTAAGTATTTTAAATACATAAAACACAACAATAATAGATGATTATAATACTTCGTTTTGACATATGTAAAAAGAGAATTAAAAGTGGGAATATTTTATATAGAATAGGAAGTAGAAAATAATAAATAAATGGAATAAATACACATGGAAACACTAGGAAAAATTGTAATAAAATTCAAGGTAGTTTGAAAACACTCTAAATTGAATTTATTCAATTTACATGATTAGGACCTCACTATAAGCAATAGGTGCACCCAACATGGAGGAAAACTGTAGGATCAAGGAGAAATTGTTGAGGTAATTTTATTATAATATTGTTTAGGTGTATTCAAAACTAGATTTTGATCAAAAAATTATATGAATGCAA
Organism: Sequoia sempervirens; assembly: GCA_007258455.2. NCBI lineage: Eukaryota > Viridiplantae > Streptophyta > Pinopsida > Cupressales > Cupressaceae > Sequoia > Sequoia sempervirens. Next base: position 21,612 of record VDFB02303327.1, read on the forward strand.
GTTAAGATAGTGACAAAAGTGTGGGGGAAAATTAAAAAACACATGTCCAACTAATAGAAATACATTAAATATTTTTCTGAAAAGTTCAAATTTCCAAAGATACAATTATATTTTTATTAACAAATCCTTGAAAATGGAACCAAAAATCCACCAAGAGGCTCTAGACAAAATTTCATTAAAATTATAAGGTTGGGACTTCATTACAAGTAAGTGGTGCATCCAACCTGGAGAAGTATTGGGTGCACCTATACTAGAGGAGACTTCATTATCTATGATCAATGTTGTGCCTAATCTTAGAAAGGATAATTCTAAGTTTGCACCTAGTGCTATACCCAGTCTAAAGAAGTCACAAGATGTGCCTAGGTTTGAGGATAAGTATGATACCTATATTTGTCTAAAAATCTAGATATATTTTCTTTCTTATCTTACATAAAATTATCTAAATTGGTGTTATCTCTAGTTATGTATATATTTCCTCAACACTTACTTTCAAACATAAAATATTAATAAACACACCTATAAAATAAAGGGTTAAAGTAGAAGCTATCTCAATTAGAACTATTGAGGGTTCTTAATTATGGATGCATTTGACACAAATATTCCAATAATGTTATTTTATGAGTAAATTAATCATATTATTAACATGAAAAAAAAATGATGTGTATTCAAAACTAGGATGTAATATATATAAAAAAAATATGGCTGACTCGGGGGACTAAAAAGACTATAAATGATAGAAAAACTAAAAAAAAATGATATGGATCATAGAAAGGTCTATAAGAAAGGAAGGATATAATCTATTTTTCAAATATTATGGTGAATCATAAAAGATATAAACACTTGATAAAAAATGATTTGTTATTACAAAGTTTACATTTGAGATAATGTGATATCTATAAAGGGGAAAATATAAGTTCCAAATAGTAGCGTGAAAGTAAAATTATAATACAAAAATAAAAATTGACTAATATGAAGATTAATATGTAATATTTTTTAAATTTTTTATAGAATGTAAAGAAAAATGAGGCTATGGAACGAGCTAGTGCTCTAATGGAGCTAGGAGGAGATGGGTGATAGAGAATATGGAAAAAATGAACATGGGGATTGATGGAAATGGTTGAGGGATGAGAGATGGCCTCAAAAGTGAGTATTTATAGATTAGATAACATAATGAACCATCAAATAAATCTATTATATATTTTTTTAAACATAAGATAGCACGTGCAAAAATATACAAAATAATTACCAATAATGTAATGATTTGACAATAGAGATTCTTATGATCCTCCAAAAATAAATTGTCATGGATGAGATGAAAGATAACACATTGTATATTTTTTATTAACCTTGACATGTGCTGACCTCTTTGAAAAGTTTTTCTAAAAATCTTCTCTCAAGATGAAATTATATTGTTTATATGTAAAAAATTAATTATAAAAACTATTTCAAAAAGTTCCCCTCAAGATGAAATTATATTGTTTCTATGTAAAAAATTAAGGATGAGAATTATTTCTTTTTAATATTTTATGTAAATATGGTTGGAAACATATCACACCTCACTTATGTCAATTACATGAGTTTATGGTGAACATTTGAGCTTGATTCAAGGATAATGAAATTACCTCTTCATTGTGCCCAATGATTAGGAAAATTCTTCATGTTAAAGGTGGATAAATTTCCTAGGAATGATAAGAGGAAAGGTTTTCCACCCAAGGTTGGTATTTATCAATCATGAAAATGTTGGAAAAGTGAGATTTCAGGAGCTTAAAGGTGGTTGTTTCTCTAAGATTAAGACATAAAGTCTCATCGAATAGTTTGATTAAAAATATAAAAATATGGCAAGGTGAAAGGGATACAACATATAGAAAAAAGGGATAAAATAAAAAATAGCATATCACAAGGTCAAATAGTTCTATAAACTGAAAAGATAACATAGAAATCTAGGACAATGCTAGGTATAGAAAGAAAAAGATTCAAAAATAAATAAAACCACATGAGACAATATGACTAAAATGAGTACCAAATACAACAAAGTAATCTATAAAGTATGTAATCCATAATCTTATAGATGATAAAAATACGAGTGATAGATAACATGAGGATGATAAAATAGAAAATGATTATGTTTCTTTAACATGAAATTAATAAATAATAATATACAATTGAATCAAATTTAGGACATGTGAATCACCATTTTTCTTGAATCTTTTGTGAGAACTTGTTTTTTTATTATTAATCCCATATCCTAATTTGAATAATATGAGTTTCAAAATCAGAGCATCATATATGGGGTGAGCTTCATTATTATCCAGATGCGCCAGTGCAAGGTATTTAGCAAGAACTAATTGGTGAAATTGTAATGACCCGACAACTAAATCACATGACATATTAGCTAGTGAATCTGCTAATTTACTACCCTCTTTTTAACAATGCGTGAGTTGGTAAGAGTCAAAATATTGTATCCCTTTCAGTCCTTATTTTATAATGGTGTTAAGCATGTCATCCTTACTATATTTTTTTGCTTGCATGCATTAATTATAATCATAGAATCCCCCTCAATCCAAATAAGTTTGATGCCTAATGACTTTGCCAATTTCAGGCCTACAAGTAGTGCTTGTGCCATTATATATTGTTTGTGTCATCTAGAAGTTTATTGCTAGAGCACTAATAATGTTACTGTATGGTCTTTGGAAGATTGGTGAATGTATGGGAGTGATATAACTATGATGTTCTCATTAATGTCAACATTGTAGTGATGTCTAAGTCGATGCATAGTTGATGTATTCGATAGAGTATAGTTGAACTTCGATTGATGTCAATAAGTTGCATAGTTGAAGAAGTGTTGGTCGAGAAGATCAAATTTGTTGGACAAACTTTATGTAGAAATATGGTTTTAAATGTTCTAAAAGAACCTATTTTTGTGGTCGCATTGCTCCACCATGAAGAATCTTGTCATGCAATTCTAAAGGTAATTTGTATGTTGTACATTGGGAGGAATCTAAATCCAAATTTTCAAGCCTTGAGAGTCCTCTGCGTAGTTGAAGTTAGTGTTGAGTATTGCTTTCGAGATATGACCCAGAGTTACATAGTTACAAGTGGAATGCTCCATTCCATTGTAGATGATTGTTATGATATGTGATTCGAGGATGTGTTAATAGGTGTGAAGTGTATGCTCAAATTGGAAGTGGGTAAGTGTGCCAAGATGGTTCCCAAAAGGGGCTTAAGAAGTGTAGCCACTTTACGAAAATCGAGGAAATGTTAGAGCCTTGAGATAAAGTGAAGTGAGGATAGTTACCTCAAAATTTTGAGATGGAACACAAACAGGATCGAAGTGCTCAGGAGTCTACTTTCTAAACTACTAATTTATTTTTTTAAAATGGTTGAGATTAAGGGGGTTCAAAGAGGGATATATAGAAATTGGTGTTGTTTTGTCAGCAAAACATAACATAGCAACTCCTGTACGACCTGAGCATTGTAAAATTTTTTGTCGTATTTTTAAAATCGCTTCGGTCAGAAGTTAGGTAATAACATCCAGTTCGTGCCAAATTTTTCTGGTAATTTTTTAATGAATATTTGATTTTTTACTAATTTTCTAAGTGGGCACTTCTTGAAAAGCAGCATTTTGGCCGTGCTCCCACTACAAATTTTTGAAAATAATTGATTTTTTCTTCTTTTTGTTTTTTTAATTTGTAGAATGGAGTCTAGTTTCTAAAAATGTAATTTATTTGAAATTTTGATGAACAGTTAATTTATAACCAATAAAACACTAAACACTACTTTTTGGCAAAAGAAAAACATACAAACAAAAAAATTATGGATAAAGGCAACATTGTGAAAAGTAGAAAAAATTACATCGTTGGATAGCCTAAGAGAGAGCCCTAATATTACCCATGTTTTCAATTTTTTCAATATTGAACTAGATGCAATCTTGATGGTGAGCACGGACTAGATTATGTGAAAAAATGTAGAATTTGCAAAAACACTTCTCTGGCCTTGTTGGGAATTCCCTCCAAGCCTTTGGGTTGGTATTCCAGGGAAAATATTTCAATTTTTTCTTCTTTTTTTTAACGCGAAATAATGCACTTGCGTTATAACGCGGGCGTGTTTTTTAAAAAAAATTCATAAGTGGCCAGAAAATTGGTACCCAACTTCATACACCGACCCAAGTATTGGTTCATTCCATTGTTTCTTCACAAACGGTAACAACCCAAAGGGTTTGACGTCATGTGGAATTAAAGGATGTATGGATCAAACTTATGAGATTAATTACAATTCATCCCAAACTCTTTTGACGTGTCACACGGTTTAGTTTATTTTGTGAGGATTGTGTGGTTGATTCTTGAGTTGACTGGGTATCAAGATGCACTATACATCATTTAGACCGACCTAATTTATGTTTTTGTTTGATGTGATATATATACAAGGTTAACTCCTTGTGTGAAGAGCATGATTTGATGCATGAGATGCGAGACAATTAAGTGTGCAAGATCTAAAGTAGAGTAGAGTGCAAAGAGGCTGATAAGTGGAGAAGCATGAAGTGTGCTAAGTTAGTTTACAAGAATTAATTGGAATAGTCTCTAGCATATTGTAGATGCATTGTATCAGTTCAATCTCTTACAATGAGCCAACCTCATTTATATCCTAGTAGTGTGACATTCCTTCTATTCTCTAGAAAGTGAGGGGCACCTGGTAGTGAGCCATTTTGTAATATCTTATAACGAGTTATAGTATATATTGTGAGATAATCCTAACTATGGTTTTCCCATTTTTAGGTTATCCACGTAAAATATAGTGTTCTTGTGTTCTTTGATGTGATTCATGCTTTCTATGTTCCTTTATATTAATGTAAGTTTAATGTGATGCATTTAATGGATGTT
>VDFB02303328.1:0-39247 GCA_007258455.2 Sequoia sempervirens
TCTTACAAAAAGAATTTACTATGAAAATATATTTTAAACAAAACAAAAATTATAATGTTGTTTTGATCTTACTGTTAATAATTTAGATGGAAATGGATAATACTAATCTTCATTGATATTACCCTCACATTACTAACAATGTAGATACAGGTATGTCTGAGGGTAATGACTGTAATAATACAGATTATAATTTTCGTCAACAACTACAACATTTATATTTTTGCGGTAAAAGAAAAGAAAACACCAAAACAAAAAAATAGCTTTTACCATAGCGATTTCATCCGCATAGCATTGTTAATGTCTAAGGTTCTCTTTTACTTCGGTCAAAACTTATAAATATGGTGTTGCTCTCGATTCATTATTCCTGCTGTACTACGCTGGGTGGCTTACTCTAAATCCAATTCTTAATAAATACTTTTGTATGTCATTGCGTTTGAAAAAAGAATTAAAAAAAAAAAAAGAGTTAATTTTAATCTTTAAATACTATACACCCTAAAAGATAATAAAAAGTTCTTAAGGCTATGAGAAGAAAGGAAATCGGGGGGTTTCTTAAGGAATTAGATTTTTATTTGTCTATTTTAATATGATTTATATAAAGTAAAAGGAGAAAGAAATATAGATAGCTTTTTCTTTGAATATATTTATAAATACATTTTAGTTGTAATAATTGTTTTATTTTTATATAATTACTTAATGTATAAGTCGAAATTTTAAAAAGGTATATACAGGGATAATTTAATGGTATTACACATAAAATGATTATTCTTTAATAAAATCCATTTAAGTTAAATAAATTGAATTTTGAGATTTGTAGTTGAAAAATATTTGTATTAATGATAATAAAAAACATTTAATTCATCATAGCATTATTAATATTATCTTCATTATTAATTTTTAGCAGTGTTTTGTAACTAAATTTGATTATCATTGAAATTGTCATAATAGTAGAAGACAATATATTACATCATAGTCAAATATGAATACATGTTCAAACTTGGTTTTTTTTTAAGCACGCAAAGCAAGTAGTTCATGTTAGTGTTTATTTTTCGTATTCTGCACCGCTCCCCTGGTCTGCGTCTGTTGCCTGGCATTTACAAAGTCACCGAATAGTTGTTAGATAATAAATGCAGGCTGGGAAAAAGGGGTTAAGAGAACGATTTCTGAGATCTGAAGAGCGCCATTCTTTCTGTTGTCAAATTCCCGTATTTTGCTGTGGCTTGCGAGATCTGGAGAGCGCCATGTTTTGTGTTGCTTCTGACTAGACGGGTCATTTTGGGATCCGTTGGCTCTTGCGTTGCTGGGCGTCCTCTGCAAATTCAGGCTGAGATATCTACAACTTCCCAGGTTCCTTTCTTGCACTTACGAGTTAGTTTGTGCAGAGTTATTTTATTTGCTGTTATAAGTCTGAGCATTACACTCCTTGATATTCAATGAACTCACAAATCTGCTCTAGAATGTAATTTCCACTACGAATAATTGCTCAGAAAATAGGACCGCAGTTTCATTACGTTGGTAGAAATTGTGAGTGGAAAGAGAAGCCGAGAACTTTCAGATGACCCTTTGCTTTCAGTTTTACAGAGTAAGGCCGAGGAAGGCAGATTGTCAGATTTTATAGATCCTGGACTTGAAGATGAAGGGATGGACGCAAAGGAGGAGGCAGTTAAAATGTTGAGAGTTGGGATGCTCTGTATACAGAATGATTTAACCAGTAGACCAACGATGTCAACCGTAGTTAAGGCATTGGAAGGGATGACAGAGTTGTACAGTACCCCTTCTACGCCGCCCCCTCCTCCATACAGTCCATTTCCATCCAGGACCATACCTGGTCGTTTGGAGCTCTCGTACACCTCTCTGTCTTTTGTACTGTCTGGAAGATGATCCTTTGGTTTTTTAGTTGTTGTTTTCAGCCTCAGTTTGTTCTTCTACCTCGTAGAACTTCTGCCTCCCATGCCACCCTGCATAATTTTCATGCAGTGGACATCGAAAATGGTGAAAGAGTGAAAGCGTATGGCAAAACTAACAGCATCCACTGAGTTCATGAGTTCATTCCAAAAACAAATTTATCACTGACAAGCTATCCTAAGATTCTAGATGAAGTTACAGAAATGATGCACCAGTACAAGATTTGAGTAGTAATTGTATTTATTATCTATCCAAGTAGTATTTCCTTGTGGATTTGATTTAATGCCACAGTAGTGCTGGGTTGAAAAGTTAGCTTCCAATGCCTATAGCAACTTTTCCCCAATATCTTATTTTCTCTCACCAGTTGGCGCCATGCTTGGGTGAGTGTAGCAATACAAGAGTACTGACAGTATCATAAATATATTAATGTGAGGCGAAGCTTATGGTATATTAGGTTAATATAATAGCTGAAGATTTTATTATTTTCAGCGGTAATGGGTGACTACATCGATAATATGTTATCATGATGGATTGCATAACAAAATAAATATTAGTTGAGTTCTGTAGTACTCGGTGTCCAAGAATTATGTATATAAACATATAGGTATACTAAATTCTGAGTGCAGTATTAAAGAGCCAGATTCGAACTCCTTAACAAATCCCATCATCCATTTAAATTATTGGCCAACATTTATCTTATTAAGTTAATGAATAATCAGCTTTACCGTATGTTTTCACTTGAGAGATAACACACATATGCCCAGATGCACACACCCTGTAGGTAGGGGTTTCCAAGATCTTGACGGGATCAATGCACAAATATGTGTAATTCAAGATTTCAATTACAAAAATATATATATAAAAAAAAACTGTTAGATAGCTACTTGTTTTTTTGTGGTGTTGGGGTCAATCGTTTTTTCTTTGTGACAAAACATGACGACGACAACTTATGGCTTTTTTTGAAGATGGGGAGCATGCCTTCCCTCTTGATATGGAATGTAATACAACGCCTACTAATCATCCAACCCCTTCTTTTTCCTAGCACAACAAGCAGTAAAACCTTATATCTGGTTTTTGAAAATCTACTATGTAGTGGGAAGAATGTACAACTCCTTCCCCCCCACTCTACTACTTTGTCCTTTGGTCCTTTCCATTGTACATATGCATCAATGAAGCAGCTCACACCCATTGTGATAAAATTATCGAAGGAGCTACATACACATTGTCTGGAGGCACAGTTCGACCTACTAATAGAGTCTACAACAAGCTTAATAGCGGGTTGGAAATTTCTCTTATGCCTGACTCAAGGGTCTCCCTCTGTGAAGATGATGATTCCATCCCTAAAGAGCACTACTCTTTGACACCCCTCAATGCATTGGTAAGCAAAAGCAACGATTCAAATGTTGATGCAATTGGAATTGTCACTTGTGTACATCCATGCACCACAATCAGGAGAAGAGATGGGACAGAGGTCACAAGACGAACCTTAACAATTCTTGACATGTCCAACACAAATATAAATGTTACTTTATGGGGGTCGTTAGCCGAAAAGGAGGGTGCACAGCTGTACGAGAAATACCTCATGCGTGAATCACCAGTTCTTGCTATTCGAAATGGGCATGTGTCTGACTTCAATGGAAAGGTGATCAACACCTCATCCACTACAAAACTATCGATTGACCCTCAAATAGAAGAGTCAGAACAGATTAAAACATGGTTCAAAGAAAATGACGCTACCATTCAGGCTTTGACTACTAGCTCCTTTCACATGCCCCCACCTGCTAGAAGCCTGACGATCAATGCCATTCGTGAAGAGGCTCAAAATACAGCTCAACCTCTACAATGCATGTTGGTGGCAACAACACGATTCATAAAAACTGACTCATTTTGCTATCCAGCATGCCCTTCCCGCTCAAGTAACAAGCCTTGTAAGAAAAGACTATCATAGACAAATGATGGAAAGTGGTTTTGTGGAAAATGTAATGCAGTAAGTGATACCTGTGACTATAGGTATATACTTCAAGTCAAGTTGCAGGACCACACAAATATAATATGGGCAATTGCATTCGACGAAGGGGCGACACAACTCATGGGCGTGCTTGCAGACAAACTATATAGTCTACAATTTGATCAAGCTGCTGATAGAAATGTGGAAGAGGTGATTAGGAGTGTCTTCAACAAGCATTATGTATTCACACTGCGTTGTAACCTTGAAATGTACAATGCAGAGCAATGCTTAAAAGCAACCATTTCCAAGGTCGAACAACTAGATTACATTGAAGAGAATAGTTTTTTGCTCAAAAAAATCCAGGAAATCTGCAATGCAAGAGCTCCTCCCCCCATTGAGCCCGTTGTTGTACCACAGCTTGTTGTGGAACTCGTAGGCTCACCCTAGCCATACTACAGACCCTGATATAGTTGCGATGCTCTCTTTACAAGTGTAGTATGACTACAGATGGTATGCATGGCAAAAAAAACTCATGTTGTAAATAACTATGGCAATATCTTTTTCTTTCTAAATAACTATCATGTTAATGCCTTTAGATGGATATGAATATGTAAAATACTGTTTCTCTTGATATACAAAAAAATGCACATGTTTGTTTAGCAGCTTACATATGCACCTTTCTCTTGTACCTCCAAATTGTGTTCCTTCTCATATTGCAACATGCATTTGTCAACCAATGAGGAATATCTTTACATGTTCATCTACATTTTGGTTATATAAGCATTTTTGTTTCATCTGGTTTTGCTATGCTCTTATTCCTGATCTACCCTGACATGTCCAGACCCACATATGGCAGACTCCTCAATAGGGAACAATGCAAGTGACCCATATAAAAAGGAGGTAAGAAGACAACAAAACCGGGAAAGAAATAGAGCTTACTATGCTCGCCATAGAGAAGAGATAGCTACTCGAAGGCGACAAAAAAGATTGCATGAAAGTCAAAATAGCCCCCAACTAACAGAAGCCCGAAGACTACAAGATTGTGAGAAAAGTCGAGCTTACTATGATCGTCATAGGGAGGAAATAAATGCAGAAAAACGCAATAGATCTTTACAGAAACAAACATGCCTAGATCAACATGGAACAACATGCAACAACAATGATAACTTCATGATGGTGATGAAAAAAATTCGTCAAAGAATAGATGCACTGTCCAACCGAAAAACATGCATTGTATGCAAGGAATGTTACCCAGGCATGCACGTCCATTCATCAGGTGCTAACGCAACTTGTAAGAGATGTTTCGCTGAGAGAGGCATCCATCAGTTCTCTACACTCAACAACATGGACCTAGGAGAGCAACCGTTTGTTTTGAAAAGACTCACCCAAGTGGAGGAAATGCTCATTGCCAAAATCAGCCCAGTACTACAAGTAACCCACACTATTGGAGGCCAATATAGATATAGTGGCCACACGATTAGCTTCCCGCAAGATATCACTAACATTTCAAAAGTGCTTCCATGAAGAATACAAGAGTTGGACATTCTCATAGTTCGAAGATTGCATACAGAAGGTCATTATTATGACTGTTATGTCAGTAGAAGTCATATCAGAGATGTGTTGCAATACAAAGTCAAATATGACCCATACTATCATGATGTTGCAATAAGTTTTGAGCACTTAGAGCAATTTCCTGAAGCAAGAACAAACATATCAAATATGCTACATACCGTTGAAACCAATGAAGACATGGTCGTTCCAAATAATGAAATTGACTCTGATGGGGATGATATTGAACGCAGCACAGTAAACACATCGTCATTTATGGCTAGACTTCCAAATAGATGCTGTGAGTTAGAAATTATTAAGAAAACATTAGACCTTGACGACAACACAAACAACATTATAGACTGGCCTGAAATAAACTCATCGCCGATAAATGAATACAATACTGAGGGGTTGCTTGATATGGCATTTCCAACACTCTTTCCAACTGGAGTTGCACTACAAATGCAACCACGAATTAGGGAAGTGCACATGCATGAGTATGCACTCCACTTAATGAGATTTCATGACCATAGATTTGGAAGGCATCCAAGGTTCCGATATTTCATGCTTAATCTTATGATGCGGCATCGTAGCCAAGGGCTTGCTATAGTTTTCATTAAAAAAAAATGTAGAAGAGAACATGCCAACCACTATTGAGGACCTTCGAGCACACTTGAAAAACTTACCTGACACACAATTAGCTCAAGAGCTCATGCACTTTGGCTCTTCAATGCGAGGCACAAAGACCATATTGGAACAAATGTCATGCTGAACTAACAAATATGATCAACCAAATAGGGTCTCCCACTCTATTCTTCACATTAAGTGCAGCAGACACAAAGTGGCCAGACCTACAATGTTTGATCTCGGATGGTGTGCCGTTAGGAATGCAAACAAATAAACAGCGCTTAGAAAATGTAGTCAACAACCCCCACACCACATCATTGTACTTGCATCAACAATTCACAGTGTTTCGTGAAGAGGTAATTGAGAAACTCCTCAATGCAAAAGATTGCTGGTACAGGTGTGAATGGCAGCATCGTGGGACTGCACATGTACATGGATTCCTTTGGCTCTATGACGCACCAAACATGGATAAACTTGATTGGGATGACAGTGTAGCAGTTCAACAGGCTAGGAAATTCTTTGACAGGTATGTCAGTGCTTGGAATCCCCATGCTGCATCAGCAAGAAACAACTTGATTTTTCATCTTTCCAATACGATCCTTGCTTACTACACACATCACAAATATTTGCTACAGACCCCTCTCATGACTACGAAGAGATCATAAATCGTGTCCAAAGGCACACAAAATGCAGAGAGGGGACATGCTTGCGAAAGAAAGGGAAAAAGGTAGAATGTCGATACAAAGCTCCATGGAAAAATAGAACGACAAGGACTTACATTTACAGCTATATCTAGAGTGAAATCGTTGAACAACCTTCGTATTCAGCCAATGTTCTCCTTTGAGAGATTCTCAAAAATGCATAACCACCCATACACAACTATGAGAAAAGAAGAGGAAGCCCGATTACAACAACTATCTCTAAAAAGTCAAGGTGCACAACTCTTTTCCCTTTCTCCCTCATGTTGCTCCTGCTTATTCTTATATCGGCAATTTCTCTTTTAGAAAGTAAATATAGATGTATATTTAATAGTTTTATAATAAATTGAACATGGAGCAATCATTGTACATTTCAACAAATAATGTTCTCACCTAACCATTCCATTTCTTTTGCTTTGCAGGCCTTGAAGCCAAATGGCATATATCATAGCCCCTCACCATCAAACACCAACAATTGTACTGTGTTTAGTCCAAAAAAAAGTTCTAATACAAAATTGTTCACCAGTATTTTGACTTCTCATAGCACACATTTTGTATATCATGAACTGCCAACAAATGTACTTGGTCCAATTGAGCTATAATGTTCCGACACTTCAAACATTTAAGATAATATATTGTATTGTTCATCCACTTGGCATGTTCTACTCTACTTAAAAAAACCAAATTGCACTTTCCCCATGCATTCTCCCCCCTCTCTGCCCTTCAAATACACTACCGTAGTATACCCTCCTATCAGCGTAACCCTTGCGCCTTGCTAAGGTGCAAGCGCTAGTAATTACTAGAATTAATGGCTCAGCTCAAATTAGATGTTGTCCTCAGATGTATACAATATCGAAGACTTTGGCGGAGCAAGCAGTTCTGCGATACGGAGCCGAGGAGCAGATTGAAGTGGTATCAGTGTTGGTAGGGATGGTAGGAGGTCCGTCTTTCACACCGACATTTCCCGTTACCGCTTTAATGATGATAGCACCCCTTGCAGGTAATTTATCCTCTTCAGTTCAAACACAGAACATTTGTCTAATGTTCATCGATCTGCAATTCTGATTTCTTCTCTTCAAATAAATGACATGAGAATTGGAACCCCAAAATTTCTCAGGAAACAGAGCACTGTATGAAGCCACGGTGTACACTCAATCTCTGTTAGGATCGGTGCCATTGGTCCACGTGGAAGATGTCTGCAGTGCCCATATACTTTTGATGGAGCACCCGTCTGCAGCAGGTCGATACGTGTGCTGTTCTGATCCCGTCACCGTTGCCGACATGCTAAACTTCTTTCGCAAACGGTATCCAGAAATCCCCTTGGCTTTTGGGTAAGTAATTTAGTGCTCAGTACGTTATATTCTTTCGCATTCAGGGGAATTGCTTGGGTAAGGACTGATTTTTCGCTGTCATGTTAAAAAGGAATGAAGAGGAAGAAGATGAGGGGAAGAAAGTTGTAGCAATTTCTTCCAAGAAACTGATTGATCTGGGATACTCGTACAAGTATCATATGGAGGAAATACTTAGTGACAGCCTGGAATGCGCAAAGCAAATGAAAGTCTTGTGAGGGCTTTTTGCCTTCCTGCAAATAAACGGAGACGTGGCCACTAGTCCCACTCTTCAGGTGCAAATAAATTGATGCTTGTTGACATATAAATTTAAATGATATCTGTGACTGTTAGTCTCTTCTATATAAATTTATGTCATGTGTATCTAGACGAGGTTCAAGGATTACACTCATAAAAAATTATAATGTATGTTAATATGTTGGAGAGTATGTGTTTGTACATAGATGCATATAGATGTCATCTCTTACAAATTATATTGTATTTGCTGATTTTGAAATATTTGTATACATATTTAAAACATAAAGCAATGTAAATGAAAAAAAAAAGTTGTCATCAAATTAATAAAAAACATTGCAAATGAAAATAGAATGTTCCCATCAAGTTAGAAAATCAATATTTATTAGAAATAAAATTTCTGAAACTGTTTTTGTAACTAACAGTAATTTGCAGACGTGAGAATTATTTCAGATTGAAATCTCACACTATATGTAACATGTTGGCTAAATATATATCACTTATATAAAAAAGAAATTAAGAATTTTCGAAATTTATAGATATCTATATTAATTAAAATATATATAGCATAAAAGAGGACAAAAAGACACTTGTGCTTATTTTGAATCCATCGTATTGAGCCCATGAGACCACATTTCTTTGAGACATTCAGTCATAGATTTACCGTGCCTTGACAGAATGTTTCTAAATGTTTCGGTAGGGCAGACGCAGCTACAACTTCAACCAAAATCACATGTCATTATGCTTTGATAGATGTCCAAACCCTCTTCTCAATTTGAGGCGACGTGGAAGACTACTGACAAAAGTTGTGAAGTCCATTCCCACCTGCAAATGACATTGTTCAAAGTGTTCCATATAGAAAAATCTAACGAAATAAATAAACAAAGTAGAAGCTTTGCGAGGATGCGGCCCCTATTCATGGGTTTGCCGCCACTCTGCCCCTCCTCTGTAATCCATGTTTATGCAGGGGAAAAAAGCAGTAAACCATTAGAGGAATGCACCATCTTTCAGTTACGGCTCCTCCATGCCATCTGCCTTGCATAAAAGATCTCGCCGCCGTATTCTCTTGGAGTTGGCCATTTTTACTCAGCTGTCGTAGCCCTTGCGCTCTGCGATTTGTTTTACCCCACACACAGATAGAAGATTATGATTAGGGTTCTTTAGAGTAGTAATTTGGTTTTATTTATATGAATGGGGATTAACATAATATGTTATTTATTTTGAGGTAAGGGTTTTTTATTTTAAAAATAAATATGGGTTTTAAATAGTTTTTCTTTCATGGTTATGATATGAGATGTTTTTTTTTGTCAATGTTGTCATCATAATGATTGATAACTCAATAATTTGTAATAGCTATTAAATGCAAAAACTAAAATAGAAATAAAATTGAAGAATGCATAAAATATGATGTAGCTTTGAATTTTAGTTTGCTTCAAGATCTAAAATAAGTAATGGTAGGTTGATATTTGTTTCAAAATCATAATATTATGTTGACTCTATGCAAGGACAAGTCAAGAGATTAGGGATAAGTTTGTGCCCACAAACTTAAAGCTCTCTTATACCTACAAACTTGTATTATGAAATCTTCAAACTTTTAATTTTTCACTTCTTTTAAGTATCTAAGCATTGGTAGATTTTCAAGTCTAAGCATTTTTTCATCATTGTATTTGTATTGTGGTGTATAAAATATGTGACTGCAAATACAACAAAACCAATGAAACCTTATATTAGAGAATTCAAATAACAATCTATTCAAATTGAAACAAAAAAAACTCTCTAAAGTCATCTCCAAGGATTTTTCAAATCATTGTGGCTCTCAGATTGTTTGTATGCACAAGACTTGTCAAATGACCACGTAAAGAACGAGATGTTGGAAATGCAATAAACCTTTCTACATGATTGATTGCTAAATGATATGTTGTAGATGATTGTGCAAAGATTATGATAATGCTATGATATTGATAATGGAAATGATGCAATTAAACTACCATGATTAAGATGCAGCTAAGGCTAAAGCCATGATTGATTAAAGTAAGTGATATTAAGATGTAAATGCTAAAATGCTCAATGCTAATGCTAAGATCACAATGAAATTTTTCCATAATGTACTTATGCTCAATTCTCTATATGAAATGTTGTAAATGAGGTTGCATTTATAGATTTCTCCAAGGCATAGACTGATGTGGCAGAATTGAACGATCTGGATTTGATCTGGGGAGATGAACAGTTGAGAGTGAAGAGGTTGGAGAGAATCAAGGAGAGTGTTCCCTTTAGTAGAACACATTGAAAAATGTGAGAGGAATCAAATGGAGGAGGAAGCCAAGTGTCTCCAAATTGGTTATAATTTGTTAAAATAAATGCCAATTTAAATATTAAAAATATTTATTTTCATGAGACACATGATGAGGTGGAAGGTGAGAAGTTAGTAGAAATGTGCTCAAACTCAAATATAAAATTCAAATTTAATAAAAGGGAGTTAATTAAATAAAACTAACTACCTAAAATTGTTTATTTAATTAAAACATGAAGAAAGTGATCTAGAATAAGAAGAAATTTAAGAAAGTGAACTATATAAATAAATTTTGCAATCTATTTATAAGTAGAGGAATTAAAGATTTATTAATTAAATAACTAGTATTTAATTAATTTTCTCCAGATCAATTTTAGGTGTATACAATATTAAATCATTTTGCGTTCACTTAGTTTCTTAGATTTGTTACTCTATGCATCTTTTCATCTCATGTCGCATCATTTAATTGCATCTAGGTGTTTAGACTTGGTAGTCTAAGCATCTTTTGTATTTTAAAGTTATCATTTCATTACCCTTATCATTTAGGTTCATTACCTATCAGTTGCATTTAATTAGTTAATTTGCATTAGATTCATTTAGAATCAAGAGTTGCATACATCCACAATCATTGCATCACATACACATGTCATCAACAAAAAATCACCATACATCATAATCATATAAGTATGCCCAACCTTGCATCACACACTTTAGTCACACTATTGTCATGGGGATATCACCCTTTAGCCAAGTGTAAAACTAATCTATACTATGAAACATTGGATCATCTTTAGACTATGGGTTGTCTATGGCAAAGATGAACCTCCAGAGAGGGTTTGTTCCCCTGGTAAAGCTCCTAAAAACTACTGCCTTGGTCAGGAAAAGGGATAGAAGAACTAAAATAAAAAGATTTACTAACCCCATGAGGTAATGCACAAAAAATCCAAGAGTTCTACATGTTGTTTCAACTCACAACTTCTCTAAAAAGTTAGCTTACCCTATGTACAACTCAACTTTCACAAGCTCATACAACAATGTTTCACAAGAATGTTGCTCTTCAAGTTCTTGAAGGAAAACTAGAAGTTTTCACAACTACAACTATTGAAAGTAACAACACGACCTATGACCTATATAAATCTTGCTTATTCCAGTATAAACATGCTTCAATGCAATAAGACAATTCAAGGATTTTGCATTCATAATCATAAAAATTAGATCAAATCATCCACAAAAACCACTCGACGCAAAAATTTAGAGAAGGAAAAACTTTCCTTTTATTGAAAAATAGGAAAATTTTCTTGTACAAATCTTAAAATACTAATTGAAACTACATAACATTGTTGCTCTATAATAACCAAAATGAGTTACAATACATCTCTTTTGCATAAGGCAGAAATAGGAATGAAAGAACTAACTAAAAAGAGTTAAAGGATTTGTATTATAAAATAATTCCTCAGTTAACTGAACTTGAACCTCATAGAAGATGTTGAGTGTGCATGAAGAGTTGAACTAGATGTGAAATATTTTTGAACTTCTTGCCAATCATGCAAACTTTGGTGTGGAAGAGTTGACTTGACCTCTTTAACTTTGCACTCCTTGCATGCCCCCTGAACTGTGCCCCAATTGAACTTCAAACTGATCTCTAACTTTGGCATGAAACTGATTGAAAAAGCTATCTTCAAACACTTTGAATGAAGTTTCAACTTGTTGGGCATACAAGGCAGAATATCAAAACCGATTACAAAAGGCTCACTGCCAAAACAAGGACTCACTATCTAGAACAAGACTCACTATCCAATAGGGCTAACAACCCGAAGGGCTCACTACCATAGAGATACAAAGAAGATAGAAGAAATATGTTACAGAGAGAAGACGATCTCAATGCAATAGAGAAATCCACCACAATTTGCTCAACCTCTTGCAGACATGCATGAATGATAGAGTACACCTTTAGCTCACTACATCCAGAAAATCAACATTTAGGTTGCGTACTAATCTACCACACTTGCATCACACACACTCACTAATTCACATCAATCTCGCATCTATCTGCTCTATTTATTTGCACTTATCTCTTTGTACTTGCTTTTTTTTCACCACTAACTCATCCTCCATTTATACCATAGATTCAACTTTGAAACATATATAAAGTTGGCCATCCAATAGTAAATTTAAATTAGGTTGACGCCAAAAAATTCTAGGGTAGAATTAGAATGAGGGAAACCAAAACACATGCTTGACAAGGACCCAAATAGATCCAACACACTTCATCAACTCTGAAGATAGTGTTCAATACAAGGTCAACCAAACCAGTGTAAAACACATAGAAAAATTAAGCACAAACCTTCCAGATACTGAAATTATCTTCACTATAATCATAACAAATCAACTCTAGAATCGCAAGTCATAAGACTTTACCAAAGAGAAATCTAGAACAAAAACATTTCTCCCAGACCTTAGCTAGAAACAGAGAAAACCATAGTTCACAACTGGTGAACATAACTCGCACTATACAATTAATTAGCAGCCAAGAATCTGGATATAGCAGCTTTCAACAACCACAATCAACATATCTGAACCACACAAAGAAAAACCTAGAGCAACCATTGAACACCTGAAACCTTTCTTCAATACAATTTTATCAATATCCTCAACATGAACAACAACCATGACATTAATGACAACAACAACCAGTTGATAACCAATTGACCAGTTGGCATCAATGACAACACCTTCATTCTTTTCATTCTTGCAACAATGATTTCTATCTTCCAAGGTTTGTAAGAGATTTGCATGATCTCTATCGATAGACAACCACAGAGATAGTACCTCCTTCAGTCTTAGATCAGGCCATCGGCACATACTACGTGCCCCCACCTATTGTGGAGCAGTACCTAAAATTGTTTGAGCCTTATGTTAGATTGAGAGAAAAATACGAGGGTGCTACTAGGAACGCTAATTGAGTTGAGGCTACATATGAGGACCTTCAATCATCTTGAGATCCAACAAAAGTTGAGAGACTTCATGCAAAGATTTCTAGGCTACAGGCGAATAGG
Source organism: Sequoia sempervirens (assembly GCA_007258455.2). Taxonomy (NCBI): domain Eukaryota; kingdom Viridiplantae; phylum Streptophyta; class Pinopsida; order Cupressales; family Cupressaceae; genus Sequoia; species Sequoia sempervirens. The sequence goes on from VDFB02303328.1 coordinate 13,653, forward strand.
GATTGCATAGAGCGAGAGCACGTAGAGGCCATCGCATGGGAGACTTTGGCTATTGGACGAGCAAAAGCCCTATAGTACGCATTAGATTCTCTTATTATTTCATGATCTCATACTACCGTCTCTCAATGGACGCGATCACAAAGTCTTGAGGGATCTAGTAGCCACATGCCACACTAGCATTGTATACTTTATGATATGCACTAAAACTTTGTGATATATATATATATATGATCATTTATGGTAAGGATTGTTTATGCTTATGTGTTTAAATTAGATGGAAATGTGATTTATGTTTATTCTTATGTGTTTAAATTAGATGGAAATGTGATTTATCAAATAATATTTGTAATACTATTTAATAAATATCTCCATGATCTAACATGTAAATTATGTGATCTAATTAAAACTATCTTAGTTTTCTCTTAGATGCAACATTATGAATAATAATGTTATGCTAAATTAAATGCACCTATGATATAATTAAAAAACATTAAATGCATATAAGGATCTAATCTAACACAACATTCAAGATGAAATTGAATAGTATGAAACCTAAAGTAAACACCTAAAATTAATTTAAATAATTACTTTAGTATTCAAGACACACAAATAATTGTTTATCAAGAACAAAGCAATGTGAGAGAACATAGAATGTCATCTACCACCTCTAACACCGTTGTTTTATCATTCACAATATTCAAGAATATTAGACATAATACTGAAACAAATGCATGACATTAATAGGTTCTTTAAGAGGTGTATCGTTCATTTATGTTAACGTATATGCTCTAGACCCATAACTTTCTTCAATTATGTAAGGTCCTAACCAATTAGGGTTGAATTTTCCTTTTTCAGTCGGGGTGGCATTGATGTTACATTAATTCCTGAATAATACCAAATCACCTTTAGTAAATGCACGAGGGATGATGTTATCATTGTAAGTACATTGCATTTTTCTAGAGTAAGCTTGGAGATTCTCAATAGCATTGATGCGTTGTTCGTCAACCATTTCAATATGATGCAATCATTGTTCCTTATAATTATTGCCATCAATAAGTCCTTGAAAAGCAATTCTTAAGGAAGGAATTTTCGATTCCAAGGGCATTATTGATTTAGCACCATAGACAAGGTTATACAGAGTAATTCTTATTAATGTTCTAATACTAGTACGATAAGCCCATAACGCATATGTCAACTGTGTGTGCCAATCCTTATTGTGTTTTCTTACTATTTTCCTTAAGATTTTCTCAAGAGTCTTATTAGTTGATTCAACTTGACCATTAGATTGTGGGTAGTAGGGTGTTGAGAAATGATGTTGGATGTTGAACGTTTCTAAGAAGGTCTTCACATCATTATTCTTAAATGATGTCCCATTGTCCGAAAAGAGTGTGGAAGGAAGTCCAAAGAGAGCAATAATGTGTTCAAATATGAAACGACATATTCAATCGGTAGTTGTTGAATGAAGGGAAATGGCTTCTACCCATTTTGTGAAATAGTCTATTGTGGTACTCATGAATATACGTCCAATGGAGGAAGGTGGTGATATTTTTCCAATAAGATCTAAACCCCATACCAAAAATGGCCAAATAGGTATTTGAGCACAAATTTTAGAAGCAAGAGCATGGATCAAATTTCTATGTTCTTGACATTTGTGATATTTCTTAACGTACTCAAAGCAATCTTGTTCCATATTTCTCCAATAGTATCCTATGTGGATTAAATTTTGAACTAATGATCTTCCTTCAAAATGGCCCCCACAAGCACCTGCATGAGCTTCCGCAAGTGCTATGGAGATTTTGAATTGTTTAAGGAATCTAAGTAAAATACCATCAAATTACCTTCTATGCAACACGTCGGCAAGGATTATATACCTAGACACGAGTTTCAGAAGGTGGGCTCAAATATTCTTAGTTATTGGCTTAGGAAAGGTTTCCTCTTTTAAATAATTAAATATTGGTGTGCACCATTCACTAGAGCTTTCCATGGTGTTTGATAACACTCTTCGACCTTAGATTCTATTGATGGTTTCATAATTGTATGAATAATGAATTTGAAATCTTTTGAAGGATCTTGCGGAGATATAAGGGAAGCCGCACTCTACATTGCATTTGCATGTCGATTATCTTTACATGGGATTTTAACAATGGTGCATAAATCAAACGTGTCTAACAAATTCATTGTGACATCCTTGTATTTTGATAATTTTTCATGTTTTGCTTGATACGTTCCATTTATTTGTTTAATAACTAATTGTGAATTGTCGAATAACTTAAGATCTCGAGCTCCCATAATTAAAGTGGCATGTAGACTAGCAATTAATGCTTCATACTCTATTGTGATGTTTGTCCGTATGAAGTTTAAGCGATAAGACAAGGGAATCTAGGCTCTCCTTCAAGTAGTATTAATATAACCCCTATGCTAGTGCCTGTTCTACACTTAGAGTCATCAAAGTATAACTCTCATGTATTAGGTTCAATCATCAACACATTATCGTTAGGGAATGAATCATTATTAGGTAATGCCAGGGGAGAGGGAGCATCAACTAATTATTCAGCCAAGGCTAGTCCTTTAATTTTATTTTTTTGAAACAAACTTAAGGTCAAACTTGTTGATGGGTGTTTTAGCACTTTCTCAACATAGGCAGTGTGTAGGTGCACTACCTCTCTTGAAAGGAAATCTCCAACGAGGTTCTAAAAATCACCCCAAGGTCTCTTGGGTGTCAGGTCATGAAATACATGGAATTTCTCAGTTGGTTCAATGTGATTTTGCTGGTAATCACAGGGTAGACTTACGGAGTTAAGCTAGAGGGAAGTTGGATCTTAAAATGGAGTTCTTGAGATGGGGAAGTTGGTGTGCAATTGATGCAGGTTCAAATGACAATCTTAAACTCCTTTTTCAACTTGATATTTGGATTTACAATGTGCAATGAACCTTAGAATATGTTATTTACTTTAAAAAAGGAAAAGGGAAAGGGGGAGAAGAGGTTCCCAGGTTTGAAACAACAATGAACAGTGATCATGGAGGACCCTGCTACGGACAACTTTCCTAAAATAGAATTTCACTTAACCAGATTGCCTCACAGTATCATGAAATTAGTGCAAGATTCTAAGGACTGCAAATATTCAACCATTCATTCACCATAAGCATGAATAAAAGATAGAATTTTATAGTAGCTTTTATATTATGTCGAAACTAACTTTACACAGTTGTGTATCAGCAATAAATAGCAAAATGTATGGACAAGGAAAGTTGCCAGCACACAGTAGAATCCTTCAAAATCAGTGAACAACATTAACTAATCTACTAGAACAAGCTAAAGCATGTAAACAGAAAAGTAAATCTACTCAAACTAACTAACTATGGGAGAAGAACCATGTAACATGCAACTAAAACTCAAGAATTCACCAAAAGCCAATGAACTTCTATTAAAATTTCAGCAACATGTCTTTACAACAACTCAACTCTCTCTTGAAAATGAGAGGAGACCCCCTATTTATAGTGTCCAAAAAGTAGAATGAATGGCCAATATTGATTTGCATTGTGTGGCCAAGATTCACTACAAAGTAGGGTTTCACCTAGCCCCAAATATATTACAATTTAAAATTGCATCTTTGTCATTTTCCCTGTTTTGTCTTTTTGTGGCAGCACTGTAGCTCTTTTATTTTTTGTTGATTTCCTTTTGCTTTAGCTACACTGTGAGGAATTCATCATCAATCACAGGTATTCCTTCATTCCTCTTCAAGGTGGCATACTCCACAAATCTACCGATCAATCCATAGAGCTTATCCCATTCCAATATATCTGATTGGATCACTTGGAAGTTGAATCTCCTTGATTTGTTCATGATGGTATCCCAGTCCTTGTCAAATTACTGCACATTCTTAATCACCTGCTCGGACTGAGTGAAGGCTCGAACAGAAAATCCCATGAAATCCAACATTAGCACATCTGCGGTGCCATTTTCCATATTATTGTAGAAGTAGGGCTTTATCTTTTCAGGATCCAACTTGACTGTTGGCACATCAAAGTTTGTCATCAACTTTATGTATTCTTCACAAACAACCCAGACTTCCTTGATCCAATCAATTTCCAGGTCCACCCCATGGAGAACTTTCTCTAACACCTCTTTTCTATGGTCAAGGCTCAGTTTCCAAGTTTCCACGAGCCAATGATTTCCTTTTGCCAAAGCAAGCTCCTTTTCCTAGGATCCATCAGGTATCTTGAGGATAGCCTCAATTTTGGGGTACATGATCCTATATAGCTCGGGGAAGTCAGTGTAGAACTTCCTTATTCCCTTGAGCACTCTTTGCAACTCCAAAATATTTTTGGCCATCCTGAAAGCATGGCCTATGCCCATGTTACCGTTGTGGATGACCTGTCTGAACCAATCCTCCATGGATTTTGTCCAATTTTTTCTCTTCTCCAGCTGATCAATGTGGTCTTTGGACAACAATTGTGGAGGCGCTGAGGACGTGGTGGGGAGCTCTTCCACTAATTACCACTTTTGAATGTATGTTGTCAAATCAGCCACCTGTGCCTTTAGTTCCTCCTTGGAAATCTTATCCTTGTGCATTCAATGCACAATAGTGGCAACGGACCGCTGGAGGTGATCAATTTTTTGCTATCGTGTGGCGGTTCTTAGATAAAAGGTGGAGATGTTATAACTTACCCCCTCTTCATTCACCACTGGGGTGGCTATTTGCACAATCTTGGATCCGAATGCATCAATTGTCAACTAGGATCTGACCTTAGGTTTCTTCTCTTTCTTTGTGCTTATCTGGGCTCGAACCAAGATTGTCTCCAGCCTTGCCCTCAGATCCTTTAAGGTCAGGGTTTTCTTTTCCAACTATTTCTTGAGCTAGTCAGGCATGTGATATTCTCCCCTTGGTGACTCATGACCGCCCTCTTCCTCACAGGTGTGTTGGATCTCCATTACCTTATCACCCAGAGCTTCTTGTTCTATTCTTCCTTCCTGCTCATCAGAATCCTGAATGAATACTATCTCCTTTTGTGGTGACTCAGAGGTAGCATGCTCTTTGGAGCTATCTTCCCCTTCAGTGGTTTTATTTTCTTCTTCTTCATCATGTCCATGCTCTTCAGGTTGTTTCATTTCCAAGCTCTTGTGAACTTCAGACTCTTCTTTGGGTTTACCTTCTTCTTCATGTTGAGGTGGCATCTCCTCATCATGCTTGAGGTTATCTTCTTTCTCCTCTTTTTCTTTCTCTTGCTTCCCTTCTGAAAGAGGCATTTCTTCATCATGTTTGGGGATTTTTTCATGCTCCCTGATTGGACCTGTTCGATATCCTCCTCCATTTCCTCTTCGTAATTCTTTTCTTCATCAGAGGGTTTCCTTTCCACTTCTTATCTGACATCTTTGAGTTTCCAAGACAACTCCTCCTCAAGGTTAGGATTGAATTTTTTCATGATGTACTTGATGCCAGGATCTTTAGTGTCTTCCTCTGATGATTGTGTTTCTTCTCCTTCGCACACCACCTTGTCAATTGTCAGATGCTGGTACTCAAGGTGCTTGTGGTAATCATTGGTTGCCTCTTCTATCTCTTTTGTAGCTTCTCTTTCCTATCTCTCCAACTCTTATAAAATTTCCATGGTGGCCTTCATCTCTAGTGGTTCAGTTGGAGGAGTATGGATTGGAAGATTGGCAACAATTTGTGCCAAGGTAGCCTATATTGTTGGGTTCATCAGCACCCCAGATAGCTTTGCAAGAATGTTTTGCATATGGTGGGAGAATTCCTTTTGGAGCGAGAGAGAGGGCATTGGCATAGTTGTTGTTTCCAGGGGAAGTGATGTTGTCGAAGACATGGAAGAAAAAGAAAGTAGAGAGGTGGTGGGAGAAGAAGAGTCTATTATCATTACTTGTGTCATGGGTGAAGTGGAGGCAAGGTGAACGAAGATGTTCACTGCCTCTACTTCCTCTCCTTCCTCTACTTCCTCTCCCTCATGGAATGGGTCTTCCGGGATGGTATCAAAACCTCCCAATGTATTTAGTCTTTTGGAGGATTCACCCTCCAAAGCTTTTCTTGAGTATACCTTAGGCATGGCCCGACTTTTAGCCGCTTCTTTCCTTTTCCTTGACCTGGTGGTTGGACGAGATTTTGAAGTATCACTAGCAGCTATCCCACTATCAATTTAACTTTCCGGCTCATCCTTGAGCTCCTCATAGGTTAGGGTGACCCCTTCTTGCTTCAATTAGGCAATTTTCCCATCAATCCATTCCTTTGTTTTAGCCTCAACAGGCTTTGTCAGAATATCAAGGTCATCGACCTCTTGCCCATCCCCGTCAACCAACGGTAGCAAGAGATTAGCAACTACATTGTACCAAGGATCCACCACCATATTTTCATCTTCTACTACCTAGTCTGGCACTGAGAACAGGTTGATACTCTTCACAAAATAGGCAGTCATGAACATATAGTGCCTCATTCGCACTTCATTATCGTCCTTGCAGTTGGCCCAGAAATATTCAACACTATGTAAATAGGTATATTCAACCACGACCATCTTCTTTAGTTTTCCATAAGGGTCCATTCATGATCGGGCAGTGTGGAACCTCAAGTTATACTCCATGAGCTCCTTATTTGAGTTGTCAGCACATTGAGATGTGTGAAGTTCGTATACCCCTTGGCCGAACGAGAGGGGATAAGGAATCCCCACCTTGTGTTTTCTACTCAGGAGGGCATGTGCATGCCACATCTACTGAGAGAGTTCTAACAATATTATCTAGTCATTTGGATATCGGGGTAGCTTGTACGGTTTCTCTTAATAGCATTCAGCTCAGATATATGTAAACTTCAGAAATCGAATGAATAGGAAGGAAAAATGGAAGAGGAAGGCATTGGCACTATGGGATACTCTTCTCTTGAAGTCATCCCCAAGTAATCTGATGATGTGGCCTATGAAGGTGTCATTAACTATATAGTAATCCCTCTTGAAGTTCCTAAATTGGAGCTAAGGGTATATGTCATAAACCTTTAATTCTCTATCTAGTTCCTCATCAAGAGCCTTGAACAAACCTCTGTGTTGTGTCTTTTTAGCTAGAAAATATATAAGGTAGGAGGTCATGTGGAAGTGGGAGGTCTTCTTGATAGCTACGAATTGCTCATGCAAGCAATTGCTGATAATCTTGGCCCAATAGAATTTGGTCTTACCATGGAGGATCTCCTCCACAAAATACAACATCCACTCTTGGAAGTAAGCCATAGTTGAAAGGTCCATTACTCTGCTTAATAAGGTCACCAAGTCATGGTAATTGTCATAAAATTCATTGTAGAAGAGCTCTTGGGGAACCTTTGCAGCACTGCCCCTCTTCTCTTTCAACCAGTATTGATTTATAAGTCTCTTGCATTTGAGGGGGTCTTCATCCCACATTTCCTTGTCATCTTCCTTGTTCACTTCATCCATCTCCCTGAAGGTAGGGATATGGAATGTCTTTCCTATTAACTTGGCAGAGAAGTCAGCTAAAATGTTTCCATCTCTGTCCACAATTGTCTTGGTCTCTGGCTGATATGCCTCCCTACAGGCCATCACTAGTTTAGGGGCAATAAGAGCGGGAGGGAAGCCTGCAGCTTTGGCCAACCCACTACTTTTGATATTTCTCACACTTTCAATTGTAGGGTAAATCCAAACTCTTTGCTTGAATTCATCAATGTCTATGTGTCTGATGTTTGTGTCTAAGACCTCCTTCCACTCTGAGGTCACCTTAGAGTTGAGAGGTTCCCCTTGGAACTTGTATTTCATCTATCTTCTTTACCTCGAGGTGCTTTTGTTGTTTTCTTTCCCTTGTACTTCTCCACAGCCACCTCCAAGGGTCCTGCACCTGGTTCCATAAATCTTGTGGGTGAGAGAGAGGTAAGCACATTCAAACATGAAATCATAGGAAAGGTATCCAAAATCCTGCAAAACGACGTTAGATTGGATAATTCATCATTTAAGTATCCTAACATTTCTTCCAGATTAGCATTAACTTTTTGCAGGAAGAAGTTTGGGTAATTCAGGTCCAGGGGATTAGACTTCCCAGGGTTGATGGTTGTTTGAGATCTAGCATTGAAATGACACTGGAAAGATAGCGGCCCATGGGTGGAGTTTCACTGAGCAATACCTAAGGCTTTGGAAGGCGGCAGTGTAACTTGATTTTTGTTCAAGTCATTTCGGGTCGGAAGGGGCGGGAGGATGCTAGGTCATTGCCGTTTAAAATGGCAGAAGTCACACAGTAGCCCAACAGGGGAAACCCATAGCATCAGGCTCACAGATGGCCTTCAACTCCATTCATTTATCTTTGGACAATTCAACGACCACAAGGAGGTCGGGCTCTAGGTAGCGAGCATACGTTTATTTTTTTTTGTTTAGCACAGCGGGGTCAGGACAAAATTTTGAGGATGGCAACTCGATAGAGGAAACTTGCTTAGGATTTAGCACTTGGCCATTTTCATTTTTTTGTACTGGTACGTACGATGGGGTCAGGACCTAGAGGGCAGAGTGTTGTTGATTAGAAGTTGTTTTGAGATGGCGGTTCCACCACAGCGGCCCATAGATGGAAGTCTACGAGGTGGGGCCCGAAAGAGGTTGACACTTAGTCATTTTGGAGGGTGAATGGGGTTGATCAGTGAAGATTGGTCTGGGATCCGAAGTTCGGAGGGATGGGCAATGAAAGTCATTCAAGACAGCGATGCACGTGCATAGAACTCCATCGGGGGAAGTCCCCGGTGAGGGACTCACGAAGAGCTAGGACTTATATTTTGCTAGTGTGAGTTTGAGGAGTGGTAACTAATGCAGAACTCGCCTACCAGAAGGTTGTGTTTTAACAATCGTTTGAAATGGCGAAGTTGAAAGGAAACTTGTAGACAGAGATCTGAGGAGGCAAATTTGAACAGGTCAAAGGCTCTCATTTCATTTTGTGAATTTTATGCTAAGTTTAGATGGCTTATGAGAGGGTTCCTCTTGCAAGGGCGGACTCGGCAAAGGAGTTCACCGCTGTTAGGTTTCATTTGTTTTCAAATTTTGGTGATGGCGATGGGATGGTTCGGGCTCGCAGAGCATGAATGCTCTGGTTCAGGAATGGCGATGCAGAGCCCAAGTTTCATAGCTGGCACATGGATCGATTTTGGAGGTTTTTTGAGATTCTAACAAGTGGGTTTTGTGCGCCCTAGTTAATTCTAGTTAATTTCCAAGTTTTCTCCCTTAAATTTATCCTTTTTGCATCAAAAATCAAAGAAACACAAAGTAAAGAATGCGGCAGAAAACCTACCTCAAGCACCGGATGAATGTGAACGATGAATCGGTAGGCAAAGGCTTCAAATTGTCTATGAAACTTGTTGAGTGTGAAGGAGGTGATGGAGGGGGGCTTTGAATTCTCTCTGATTGACTGCTAGGTGAAAATGACATATGGAAATGGCCTATTTATAGAAAATGATGCATTAAATGCACCCAATTAATGATGGTATGACAAGTCGAAGAGTTAGTGAGCCACAATTTGAAAATGGTGGCGGGATCATCAGGACTCGCCGGCATGTGGCAGTTAGAGCTCGATCATTGATCGCTCAGCGATGAGGGAACAATGTCAGGGAACTCAGGTTCCAAGGGGTGGAAGGACACTAGGAGACAATCGTTCGAAAAGTCAGCAATGAGGAAGCGGCGAACAGGCCTATGGGTTTCGGCAGGTGGAGAGATGCTAGAGAAAGGTCATTTGGAATGGCCACTGGGAGATAGAAACCCGCGAGGAGCAGCTCGACAGGGCAGACCCAACCTGATCCACAGACACCAGTTTGAAAGAAGAAGGAAAACAGCCAAGGAAACTTCTCGAAGGCCTAGAGACCTAAAAATTTGAGGGGCAAAAACATGGTCAACTCAAGATGGGCTATCTTAGGCTCACTGACCACTTAGAACACCAAAATAGGGGGCACAAAAAATGAAAAGGCAACAAAGCGACTTGGCGAGGCGAAAAGGAAGAGGGTACTCGTTCCGAACGGGGCGTGTGTGTTGAAGGCACAACAAAACTTAGTTAACATAACCCACTTAGCTAAGCATCTTGATAGATCTGTTTTAGTGAAAAGATATTTTAAAGGATCAAATTTCGTCATCTCATGTATTTCAACATTTAGCAAGTAATGTCTCAATTTATTAGTAGTGAATACAAGGGCCAAAAATTATTTTTCTATCATTTTGTATTGTGTTTCATAATCAATCAAAGTTCGACTAATGTAATAAAGGGGGTGCTCTTTACCAGTCTCAATTTACTAGTAGCGAATACAAGGGCCAAACATTGTTTTTCTATCATTGTGTATCGTGTTTCATAATCAATCAAAGTTCGACTAATGTAATAAAGGGGGTGCTCTTTACCATTTTCATCTTGTTGAGCCAGTAATGTTTCGAGAGCATGGGTCGATGTTGTTGTGTAAAGGATGAATGGTTTGTCTTGCATAGCGGGTTGTAAAAAAAGTGGAGTAGCAAGGTAATCTTTCAATCTCTCAAAAGCATTTTTACAATCTTTATTCTAGTTAAATTGAACCTCCTTCTTAAGAAGATATGTAAAGGGTAATGTTCAGTCCACTAGAGATGCTACAAAATGACGGATAGCCTAAATTCTTCCTTGTAAAGGGCATAATTGAGAAATATTTTGAGGATGTGGCATTTTAACTATAGCATCAATTTTCTTCGTTTCCACATCAATGCCTTTGTATACTATAAAACTAATGCAGAGAAGGGAGGAAAACTACAAACTAACACAATTCCAATAGTTTTCAATGACCTTTCATTCCTCAAAACCCTACCTAGGGTTAATTCTCACAAAACCACTCTATCTTCCATGTAGGTCTACAACTGTGCTTTCTTGACCTTAACTCACCAATTCAACCACAAACCCACTCACAATTTACCTTTTTAGACACCCATTTTGGCCAACTTTAACATATCTTCTTGGTGCATCTGGTTGCTTTGAAACATCTACTTCAATAATAGACTGGTACATTGTCTGAAGGCCTAAATAGGCCACTTTTACAAAGGAACTATCACTAAAACGTTCCCTCAACCACAAAACTCAACTCAAACCTCTTTCTCAGGTCCAAAATAGCCTGAACCAACAACTTCCTTCAATGGAAACAACCAAAAATTACCCAAACCTTATTTTGTCTAGTTTCCCATGGGGTTTATTGAAAAGCTAATCCCCCAGTCTTCTCTCTACAAACTACCACCTCAAAAATATTTCATTATACCTATGCATGCTCAAAAAATTCTTACAAAACACTTCCCAAGAGCTTCTCCAACATTCTTAACCTTTAACCATCAAAATATCTCCTAGGGCATCATTCTAAAACCCTCTAACAAGGTTCCATGCTCAAACCAACCATATAAACAAGCTTCCTACACCTAAATATTCCATCCCACCGAGTTACAGCCCAAAACAGTGGGTGGAATGGCTCAAAGTTACATTTTCACACCCTCAAAACCCTATGACTATGTGTACACAGGCAGTCGCAGTAAAAACCTTCTAAAATCCACAAATTTTGGTGAAATTAACCCAAACCTATTGCCAATAAAAGTTAACTTACCCTAGCACATGTTCAAATACAATCCACAACAATAAATGATTTATACGGGCCATACAGGGGTCAAAAAGAGCCAAATTATAGTCAAATATGCAAGAAACTATTTTATTTGGTATTCAAATTTTCAAATCTTACATCCACTCCCCATTTACAATGTTCACAATGCCTTTATATGCATTTTCCATCTTCCCCCAATCACCAAAATTGACTCAAACTAACCTTTGGACTTATATGACCTTTCATCTTCCCAAAGTTGCATTTTTGCAATTTTTTGTACACTATTTGCACTTTATACCCAAAATACTCAAAAATGACACCAAAGCAACTTAATTACATTTAAATGGTCTCAAAGGACCTTATTCAAACCAAAAATGACATAAAATACCTAAGCATCTAATATTTGACCTCTATTTGCCAGAGATAGCCTTGGTGCCCCTGCACCATACTCCTGGCCAAAAAAAACTCCAAGTCCCTTGGGGAATTACATGGTATTGGAATAAGTTTGATCATAGCATCTCCTTTCCTTCTAAAATCTCTTCCATCTAGGAATCCCATCCATTGAACTAGGTACTTGAAGCTTGCATCATGCTTTGCATTATTGATCTTTCCTTCACTTTGACACTGTCTCATCTTCACAACCTGGCTTGTCTCATATCTTATATCCTTTTCCTTATCAAGAATTGGTCTAGAACTTGCTCCTTTATCTGCTATCATACCTCTTCCAATATGAAATTGAAGTTTCTTCATCTTCACCATTGGAACATACTCACAATCACCAACTTGTCCTTTCTTTTCATCTTGACATCGCTTCCTCTTTGCAAACTGGTCTGCTATCTACCTCTTATCCTTTCTCTCATCAAATCTTGATGTTGAACTTGTCTTTACACTTGCAAATAAACACTGAGCCACTGATCCATAAACTCTTTCCTTCACCACATCCATTGCATGCTTGAATCCATCTACTTGCTCTTGCCAAACACACCCATTCACTTCACTCTTTGTTCTCACAACCACTTCCAAGTTCTTTGCTCTTAGAACCCCTATGCAATCAGGTTTTGAAACCACTGTCATGGCAGCATATGACTGCCTACCAACCTCTCTTTTCTTTGAAGGACATGTAGTATTGTCCCAACCACACTATCCTCACACTTCTCCACTTCATTTGGAGTCTTTACAAACATTCTATCTTTGGCATTTTCTTGGCCTATCACATCCTTGGTCTCTTCCATCACTAAGACCTTCTTCAAACTCATTGTTTTAACCTCTTCACCACTTGGGTTGACTATAACTTTCATCTCAACTCTTTGTGTGTGCTCAAATCTGGCCACACTTCCTTGTATCTTACCTTCCATCTCTTTACCTTGACTGCCCACTCTTTGCATTTGATACTCTACGTCAAAAAATTGTTGTCCTACCAGGTTTATGAACCTTTATGCTAACAAAATCTAACTATCCACCATCCTCTTTGGACACCATGTTCTCAACTTGATTATCTTCAACCTCAACTTTTTTAAACTCTTTCACTTGCCATTTACCTTGGCTCATTGCACCTTTTACTCTCATGTCTTGTATCAGATTTTCTACCCCTATTATCACTCTATTTTCAAACTTATAGACCTCTATCTTGGCAGTGCTTGACTTCCCTTTGTCTTCTTTTTCCTTTAAAGGACACAACACTGCACCTACCATTATCTCTTCATGCTTCACAAGCCCATACAGTCCATTCACTCACTTAATCTTTACCTATTATCTCTTCCATTGGAGTCTCTACCTCTACTTTCACTACTTTAGCAAACTTACTATCCATTATTTTTAAAATATTGAACTACCCTCTAACATCCTTTTCAACCAATAGACTAAACTCTATCCCTATCATGACTTCATCATGCTTTTCAAGCTCATCTTGAATCTTCAAGGTCAATTCATCCTTGACCTTCTCTATCTCAGTCTTCGTCACCAAATCATCATCCTCTTTACTCTTCAACATTGCATCATTATTTACACTTGTTGTCTCAGCATCTTCCCCTTTTGTAGTGGTTGCACCTTCTTCCTTTTTTCTTCCTCTATCCTTATGAACTCTTTCTTTCCTACCATTACTATCCTTATTGTCGTATCTTGTTCCTTATCATCTTCCTGCAATGGTGTTACTATGAACTTGGTTCCATCTTTCTCAATTTTATAAGTATTGGCTCTCCCATCATAAACCTCATATCTCTCAAACTTCCATGGCCTTTCAAGTAGAAAATGACATTAACTCATAGGGAATACATCACAAAGTATCTTGTCCTTATAGCCACCAATATTAATTTCAATAAAATATTTCTCATTAACCACAATTGGCTAACCATCACTCAACCAAAATGCTTTATAGGGTGTTTCATGAGGAATTCTTTCTAAATTCAACTTGTCAACCATTTCACTTGAAACCATGTTATCGATAGAACATGAATCTATTACCACTTTACATACCTTGTTTTTGCATTTGTGTTTTTTCTTGAATAGTGCTCTCCTTTGAGTCATCTGCTTCAACTTGGCATACCTTTCCTTGAACTCTCTCATTTCTTTTTCCATGGTATCTTCTAGATGCATCTTGACTCTTTGAATTCCAACTATCAAACTTCAATCTTCAACTCTTCCAATGATCTACTATCTGAGCTCTGATACCAATTGATGCAGAGCAGGGAGGAAAACTACAAACTAACAAAATTCCAACATTTTTCAATAACATTTCATTCCTCAAAACCTAGGACCTAGGGTTAATTCTCACAAAACCACTTTATCTTCCTTGTAGGTCTGCAACAATGCTTTCTTGACCTTAACTCACCAATTTAGCCACTATCTTTTTAGACACCCATTTTGTTCAACTTTAACATATCTTCTTGGTGCATATGGTTTCTTTGAAACATCTACTTCAATAATAGACTAGTACATTGTCCCAAGGCCTAAATAGGCCACTTTTACAAAGGAACTATCACCAAAACCTTCCCTCAACCACAAAACTCAACTCAAACCTCTTTCTCAGGTCCAAAATAGCCTGAACAAACAACTTCCTTCAATGGAAACAACCAAAAATTACCCAAACCTTAAAACCCTCATTTTTTCTAGTTTCCCATGGGGTTTATTGAAAAGCTAATCCCCTAGTCTTCTCTCTAAAAACTACCACCTCAAACATATTTCATTATACTTTTACATGCTCAAAAAATTCTTACAAAATGTTACCCAAGAGCTTCTCCAACATTCTTAACCTTTAACCATCAAAATTGACCAAAAAACAACAAAATACCCCCTAGGGCATCATTCTAAAACCCTCTAACAAGGCTCCTGCTCAAACCAGCCATATAAACAAGCTTCCTACACCTAAATATGCCATCCCACTGAGTTACAACCCAAAATAGTGGGTGGAATGGCTCAAAGTTACATTTTCACACCCTCAAAACCTTATGACTATGTGTACACAGGCAGTCACAGTAAAAACCTTCTAAAATCCACAAATTTTGGTGAAATTAAGCCAAACCTATTGCAAATAAAATTTAACTTACCCTAGCACATGTTCAAATACAATCCACAACAATAAATGACCTGTACGGGCATACAAGGGTCTGAAAGAGCCAAATTACAGTCAAATATGCAGGGAAACCATTTTATTTGGTATTCAAATTTTCAAATCTTACATCCACTCCCCATTTACAATTCACAATGCCTTTATATGCATTTTCCATCTTCCCCAATGACCAAAACTAACTCAAACTAACTTTTGGACTTATATGACCTTTCATCTTCCCAAAGTTGCATTTTTGCTATTTTTTACGTGCTATTTGCACTTTTTGCCCAAAAGACTCAAAAATGACACCAAACCAACTTAATTACATTTAAATGGTCTCAAAGGACCTTATTCAAACCAAAAATGACATAAAATACCTAAGCATCTAATATTTGATCTCTATTTTCCAAAGATGGCCTTGGTGCCCTTGCACCAAAAACCTAAAAGTTTTCCACTATCTATGCTTGAAGACACACATTTTCATATTCAACCTCATGTTATATTTTTGCATTTGTTCAAATATTTTTTGAATAATATTCACATTGTCTTGTCGATTTAAAGATTTGTGCTAGAATATCATCAACATAGTCTCCCAAAATCTTATGTATGTAATCATGAAATATCAATGTCATAGCTCATATGTTGTGCTTGTGTTCTTCAATCCAAAAGGCATGACTACCAAACAAAATGTTCCCCAAGTTGTAGTAAATGTTGTTTTGTATTGATCTTGAGGGTTGATAAAGATTTGATTATATCTAGAAAATCATCCATAAATGACAACAAAGCATGTCCCATAGTTGAGTCCACTATCATGTCAATATTAGGAAGGGGAAAATCATCTTTTCAAGATGTTTTATTTAAATCGAAAATTTGTGCACATCCTAATACAATTTTAGGTTTCACAACTGCAACAATGTTTGAGATCCAAGGGGAATAATCTATAGGTCATATAAAACTAGCTTCGAGAAGTTTCTCAATCTCATCCTTAACTAATAAGGCTATCTTAAGATTCATCTTTTGTATCTTTTTTTTAACTGGTTTAGCATTTTCAACAAGGACTATATTGTGTGTCACTATCTTAGCATCAATTCCTAGCATATCTACATAAGTCCAAGAAAAAATTTCAGGAAAGTCATGAAGAAAAGTTTCATTGCCCTCTTGTTCATCTTCATCAAGGCACTTTCCTATCTTAATCACTTTCTCTGTGGTATTAATATCCATTGGTATGTTGATTGTGTTGCCCAAAGGAAGTGTTGTTTGTTTCAAGAATTCAGGATTGTATTCTTCATTATCTTTACCAATCTCATTACTTTCCTTTTCTTCATCTTCCTGCTTAAAGAATTAATCATAGCACATGTAACCCATTTCTTTTTAGGAGTAAATTGTTTTTCATAAACTCGTAATATTTCTTTCAAAGCTTCATCATCTTCAAAGTATTCCAATGATTCTTCACAAATTGTATCAATCAATTCAAGATGCTTCAAGGTGACATTTTTTTTAAGGTTACACATGATGGTGTTGATGTTTAATGAGGGTCTTTTAGCTGCTTGTGTTATCTTAGAAGAACAATATCCCAAACCACTTTTTGTTTCTTTTATATTAGGAACTATAGGAAGCCAGATGCCTTGTTCTTTCTTTCCACATTATTTTCCAATATAACTAAGTTGTTTCATAAACTCATAACCTTTTACATAAAGTATCTCCATTTCTTTCAAGTTTGGTGGTTGTTGATAGTCTATCTCATCAAAAAAAATTGTATAGCTTGTGTCATAAGGGTGGATGAGATAGATGCTTGTGAGTTTTCTTCTAAAGTTTTTGTTGACATCACCATTGGTTTCTTTTGTTTTTTAGTTTATTTTGTTGTGATTGTGTATTCTCCCATAAACAAAGGTGTGAACTCTAAGGAACCCCAATCATCTTCCAATAACTTCGATACTTTTTCCATATATCTTGTTTCTCTTCTTTCATAGGTTCTATGTTCGATGTTCGAATTAATATGTTTGGAGGACTTGTCGTTCCTTTTTCAACTTGTAAGCAAATTTTAGGCTTGGGATCTATTTCAACTTGGTATATTTTACTGTTATAGATATACTTCATGATACAGTGAAGAGTTGAAGGCACTGCACACATCTCATGAATCCAAGGTCTTCCTAAAAGAAGATTGTATGAAAGATTATTAGGCATGATGTGAATAGGAGTTTGTAAGGTGGCTTTTCCAACTATAATAGGCAAAGTAATTACACCAAGCGGTTTCATTCCTACATTATCAAATCCTCAAATCGATAAGGAATCAAGTTGAATTCTTGATTTATCCACACCAAGTCTATCCAAAAGGGTCACACTACACACATTAAGGGTGGAGCCATTGTCAACAAGGATTCTTTTTATTCCCTACCCATCATAGGTGGATATTATCATGAAGGCATCATTTTTCATTCTCATCTCCAAGGGAGGTAGCTCATGTTGGTGAAAAGTAATGTCTACATTAACCATATTCATATCTTGAATTAGAGCTACCACATCATTTGCATTTGTACAAGAAGGAACCACTACTTGTTGCAAGATGGTTTGAAGCATAGTGTGATAATTAGGTGAGTTTTGAATTAAATCCCATAGGGATATTTTTGTAGTATTATTCTTAATTTTTTCAACAAGATCATACTCCTTCCCACTATTCAAAGGTAGACGAGGGGCACTAGGAAAGATGGGGATGGGAAAAGGTAAGGATTTTGGAGTTGGTTGTTTTGGTTGTGGATTGTTTCTAGTGTTATATGTATGACCAATGGTATTATAGCTTGATTTCTGCAAAACATTATTCTTAGGTGGTTCAAGGGTGAAAATGGGTTTGTTTTCAGTTTGATGTTTGTGTGAAGGTGGGTAAAGGATAAGTTGAGGTTGGATGTGTGTGCAGGTGAAATCTCCTAGTCTAAAATGCAAAATGAAATGAAATGTAAGCAAGGGAAAATACAAGTAACACCTTGAGATAAGCCTAGTTGAACTCAAACAAAGAAAGATAAAACAGTGATTATACCTTGTCTAAGTTGATCTTCTTGGTTGGCCCCTTGATGTAGCTTGAATGTGTGCTCCTTGATGGAAAATATGATGAAAATGGATGCAAAATGATCTAGATGTGATGAGGATTCAAATGATGGATGTGGGTATTTTGATAAGTCTATGAAATGGATGCAAGGTGAGCTTCAAGAATGCAACAATGGTGGATGGGAGTGCTTGAGATTGCTTGAGCTTGAGAGTTGGAGAGCTTGAATGCAAAATTTTGAATGTGATGAATGAATGAATGAATGAGAGACAAAATCTTCCATTTTAAGGGAAGAGTCTCTAGGGAATTGAACTGTCAAGATTTTTCCAACATGGGAAAGATGAAGGGTTGTGGTGAGTTGAGGACTTGCAATCCCATCACATCTTGCCATGTGGAAGATAAGATTTCAAGAGGACATGTGATGTGGAAAAGGGAAATGTGAGGTGGAGGTACTTGCAAGTACCTAGGGATTAGGGGAAGATCTCCTTAAAAAGGAAGTCCTTGTCCCCATATGATGACAAGTGAGGAATTTTAGAAAGTCCTCTCTTATCATCATGGGGATGAGAGAATTTTTTGGGGGAATAAATGTGAATTTTAAATTCACATGATTGGGGATTACCTTTGGGATAAGACAAGGTCCTCATAAAGGAGGTCTTATCCCATATGACTGATGTGACATCTCAATGATCCACATGGGGAAGAGGAGAGCTTTGGAGGAATAAAAGTGAATTTTAAATTCACATGGGGAAGAGGTCTAGGCCAAATGAAAAAAATTACCTATGAAAGGTCGACTTGAAGGACATACCAAAGATGGCATGTGATTAGATTAAGGTTGTGCAAATAGGCGATTAAGAAGATTAATGAAGGATTAGAGACAAGTGGCAAAATATGAAGGAAGTGACATTAATCCCAATTAAGGGTGTGCACATCCTAATCATGGATTAATTAGACTAATCCAGATTAGAAGAAGGTTATGGAGGATGTGACAAGGAGAGAGAAAAGAGGGAATTTAAAATTGATTTAAATTCAAAAGGGTTAAATGGCTAAATTAAATAAATTGATATATTTATTTAATTTAGAGAGGAAAAGATGAAAGGTAAAGTATTTAATTATTAAATTAAATACTTTAGGAACCTTAGGAAAAAGGTGAAATATTAATTAAATAAATCATTTAATTAATATTGATGAAATAGACGGATAAAGGAGATGGATTTGACCATGTGGGAGTGGTCAAATTTGGATGTCTACATTTTTCCCCTCTTTGAGATGGTGCTATGAAGTAGCATCATTTCAAAGAAGATTAAAAGGTGAGACCAAGAAGAAGATGGTTAGATTGGAAAACATGACCCAGTCATTCAAAGGAGTGACTAGGAAGAAGGATGATGGGAGTGAAGATGGAGATTAGGGATTGAGGATTCCCCCTCGAGAAGACATGCAGGTTCAAGAGAACACGGGTGTACTCTCAAAATGGATGAGACAATGAAAGTATATATGAGGAAGATGATGCAAAGTGATGGATAAAAGAGGATGATAAGGGATAGGAGATTGGGAAGCACAAAAGGATTCAAGGAAAAATGTGATGTTGCACCAATCAAGCTACAAGCCAAAATGGGTGGATTATGGATCGAGTTTTGTTGATGAGGGAATGATATATCTTGAAACAACATGAGGATAGGGAAGGATACATCTCGATGATGATGATGAAAGTGTTTTTGATGAGGGAAGGATACATCCCAAAACAACACCAAAGGATAGGGAAGGATACATCCGAAGATGATGATTATTGGATCAAGGCTTGTAGCAAGGTAGGAACAAGACCAAGGATGTGATTAGATGATTTGTGCTAGATTGAATGGATTAAGATTGGGTGGAGATGTGAGATGGATGAAAAGAATGAAAATGATGGAGGAAAAGATCATGAAATGCAACGGAATTGATCATGAAATGCAATCCTAATGCAATTTTCCATTTTTAGAGCATTATTTTTGCTATAGCATAAGACACCAGGTGCCAGGGTATATGTAACCAAGGAATATTAGTGTCCAATGCATGAAAAAAACACAACGAGAAGGCTATCCCAACACCCCAAAGTCGCGAAGACCTTGATCGGGCTAGGCGTTGGGATAACCACAAGCACAAAAGGATGCCCCAGCATAACACAAGACCACAAAGATCTTGGTGGGTACTACGTGGGACAACCAAGAAGACAAAAACAAAATAAAAAGATCAAAATATGCCCCTATGTTTACCAATCAAGACACACCATAATATGATAGATCATGGTTGCCTTGACAAGTGATGATAGGGAACTCAAAGGATAAACAAAATCCAAAAGCACCAAAATATCACAATCAATTGCAAACTTCCTTTGCATAGGATCAAGAGGATGGATGGGATTGATGAGGTGTGTTAGGAAGGATGCATCTTGTTGACACCAAAGATGGATACTAAACTAAAAGATTGATATGAAGCCAGATATTCGGAATTGATTGGATCTCATGATACGAGTGGATCTCATTTATGAAGAACCAGCGAGATAAGGGCATAGCTTGACAACATGACATAAGACAAGAGACACAAGACACAAGACTGATACACCCTAAAGACCTAGGGGCTTGGGGGCCAATCACAGATTAGCCTTGCCTATGTGAAAGTGTAGAGCCTTTGTAGTTTGATAAAAGGCTGACGACTGACCATGGATTAAAGCGGGAAGAGGACGATGGAGACCTTGATGGATGACAGGATGGAAAAAATCTTTGGGGGTGGATCAAATGATTGACCTTGCCTATGTGAAAGCATAGGGACGACATAGTTCGACGAAATACCAAAGACAAACGATGGATAAAGGATGATGAGATAACCAGGATAAGTGGAGAAAATGATGGAACCAATACGATGAGACAAGATAGACCTAGTGGATAAGATAGGATGATGGTGATCACACAAAGCTCAGGGATGGGATAGTTATTGAAATCATCAAAAGATGAATTGGGAGGATGATATGATGGAGAGATGAGTGATGAGAAGTGATAGGATATTGGAAAGATGTGCGAAAGAAGCAAGAGTGATGATGATGAAATATATGGCATTGGGTTGCATGGGCAGAAACCTATGGCCAGATACCAATGACAAGGGATTATGAGATGGGATTAGGATAGAGATGAAGGGATGGATAGATAAAGATAAGGAGATGGAAAGATGCAAGAATTTATGGATAAAGGGATACATATTTGGATGGGGAAAAGGCTACAAGATGGATAGATGGAAAGGTAAGGATTTCAAAGATGGAAGGGATTTGCTATGATGGATGGGTAGAGGGATAAAGATTGTTATGATGGATGGATAGAGGGATAAGGATTTGGATGAGGAAAAGGTTACCAGATGGATAGATAAAAAGGGATGCTATGATGGATAGGAATATTAGGATGGTGAGATGGAAGGAATCGTTTGGATGAATGATGTCTCCAAGGACTTATGTAACAAAGGAATTAGATTCCCCCACTCTAGATATGTCATGTATAATGAGGCAAGAGGGATGGAAAATAGAAGGATAGAAAAATAAAAGAGTGAAATGGATATGGATAGGATGCATGGATAAGAAAGGGAGATTGATGGTAGAATGACAGATGGACAGGGAAGGTAGACGAATGTGGATAAGGATTAGGATAGTGTATAGGTGAGGGGAGTGTATGCCAAGAGGTGTCCAAAGCATGTATATAGGTTTTCCCCTATCTATATCAAGATCACAAGGAGGATGAAAGGGTTGGGAGAAATGGGATATGACAGGCAGGATGTGTAACATAAGTGGGATGGAGGAAATGGGTGAAGGGGATGTAGTTGCTCCCAAGCGCAGAAGTAAGCTGGATGGAGGATTTACACATGATGCATGTTTGTTAGGTTTTCATCATGGTACTTATCCAAGGTGCTTGTTTTCCAATTTTTCACCATTGGATGAATTATTTCTCTTTACTTTTCTTTTTTTTTGACTTTTTGACTTTTTGACTGTTTTGACTTTTTGGATAGAATGTGGATGGAGATGGATAAGGATAGGGATTTGGATAAGTTCATTTAGAAGGTATGTGATAAGTAGATGGATGAAGACTCAAGCATCAAATTCCATACGAGGTATTAAGAGCCCATGTGTGAAGTGACTATTGGATGTTGGTACAACCTTGTTAGGATAAATGGATTATGCAAGACAATGGATTAAAGGGATTTGATGTGGGAGATATGTCGGATAATGGATGGGATATTGGAAAGTGTATGGGTGGAATTATGGGGTGGATGTGTGATGGAAAAATGTTTTCAGGACCAACATTGGCACATGTGGTGGTGGATGTGAAAAGATGGGAAGATTAGTGGATGGATGATGTGGGGATAATGGATGAGATGGGATAGTGAATTTTGGGACATAAGGACCCAAAATAGATTTAGGAGATGGAGGGGGTGTATGATTATCTTTTGGATTAGAAACTTTGGATGTTGTTATAGATTTTTCATTTGAAGGCATTGCATCTTTTTTGTTTGGGATCCACATGGTTTTGATTTTTTCTTTGGAGGGCCTTTATGGCCTGTGGGTTTGATTTGGATTTTGGATTTTATTTTTCTTTTCATCAACATGTCTTTTAGAGGGGACATGAGGGACTTTAGATTCATGTGAATGTTTATATTTATGCATTTTCACTTTAGCATCCAAATTTCTTTTAATAGCAATGGGATGGGTGTGAGGACATGGATGATATGGAGGAAACATGAATGGAGTGATGGAGCTAGGATTTTGGGGATGATATGTGGATGGAGGATGTGCAAGTACATGCCTTTGTTGATCCTGATTAGGGAACATGAGAGTGGGATGTTTATGATGGGTGACATGGATAGGTGATGGGTGGATAAAAGGATGAATAGGATGAGATGGAGGAGGTGATTTTGGGATATAATGGCCTAGAATGGACTTAGTAGCTGAAGGATGTGTGATGTTGGATGGAGGGACATAAGGACCCAAAATGGATTTGGGAGACGAAGGAGGAATATGGATGGTTGTTTTGAGGTGATACGATGGAGGGGGGATAGCGGCAAATGGCTTGGTGGAATGATGGGAAGAGCCTATTATGCTTTTGAAGGAGGCTTGTTGAGGACATATAGAGGTTCTACCCACATTTTTGGATTGTGAGTCTTGAGAGATATATCCAAGACCTTGTGTATGCAGATTTTATTTGACATGGATGGGCTCCAAAATACCTTGCTCATGAAGGCCTAAACCTTTTCCTTGATAGTTCATGATCTTGAGCATTTGATCTATGGTAGGATACTTGTTATGTTGGAAGAATGATGTGAGTCCATTATTAGGTGGAGGAGGATGGGTGGTGTATATGCTTCGTTCCTCATCTGCAAGGAAACTACCATGGAAAAATGTAAGAGTATCGAGGGAATATAAAAGTGGTGTGGGGATAGTAAGGTTAGAAAGTGATGGAGAATCATGAGATGGAGATGATGGGATAGCAACATCTTGATTGGGAGGAGTGAGTGGTAAGGGATTAGAAGAGGAATTCTGTGATATGATAGGCTCTGGATTTATGGTAGTAGGTGATAATAGCTCATGAGATGGAGCGATTGGATTTTGAGTATCAAGGGGATCATGGGATGGAATGGATGGGGGATTGTGATCTTGAGGTGGATTAGATGGGATGGTGGGATTTTGATTTGGAGAAGGGTATATGTTGGTATACTTTGGATCAAGCTCTTGGGATGAGTCATCTTGTTTGGGTGGCATGATAACAGAGTTTTGGAGGGACTCATCAAGTGGGGGAGATGGGAGGATGGAGGATTCATGAAGTTCATGGGAGTGGATTTCGGTGATACTAGGAGTGAGAGAAGTGGATTGGATTTGAGTTTCTTCGATGGATTGGGTGGACCTAGGATTAAAAGATGGTGATGGGGTTTGATTGTCTTTGATGGGTTTGGTGGCTCTTGGAGTAGGAGATGGGGGTTCAATGGATTCAGTGGGTTTGATGGTTTCAATGGTTTGAGTGGTGCTAGGATTGGTAACGGTAATTATTGGTGTGGGACAGAGAAGGGTCTCATCACTAGTGGCCATGGATGATGGATCAGGATGGCATGGTTCCACAACTACAAGGTGTGGAGTTGGGGATTTCTTCTTTTTCATAAGTCCTTGGAGAGCTTATGGAGTGAGAATCATGCATATTCTAGGCTTAACTGGGGTGATAGGAATAGACTAAGGATTAGGGATTGGTGGACTAGGATTAGATGGGGGAATGGGATTGGATGGAAGACTAAGAGTAGGTGAAGGATTAGAATTAGTGGGGGGGTCAAGATTAGATGGAGGGTTAAGGGAGGGATATTGTGATAGTGGACTAGAATAGGAATACGTGGATGGTGGATTGATGAACGTTGGAGGAAATAGATGGGGAATTAAGATAAGAATGTTGGGATGATAGATTAGGACAAGAGGATATGGGTGGTGGATTGTAATAAAGGTATTGGGATGGTGGATAGTAATAAAGGTATTGGGATGGTGGATTAGGATGAGAAGATTGAGATGGTGGATTGAGATAGGAGGACATGGATGGTGGATTAGGATAGGAAGATGTAGATGTTGGATTAGGATAGGTTGATGGGGGGGTAGGATTAAGATAAAAAGGTGTGGATGTTGGATTAGGATGGGAAGACTGGTAAAGAGGATTAGGATAGGGGGACATGGATGGGGGATTGTAATAGGAGTATTGGGATGGTAGATTGGGATAAGAGGATGTGGGTGTTGGATAAAAGAAAGATGTAGATGAAGGATATGATGAATACACGGATGGGGAAGATAATGGATATCCCTTGTCAAAGGTAGCATAAGGAGCATTATTACGGATGGATAAAGACATGACAAGATAGCTCAGAGGGGTAATTAGATTTTGGAAAGTGGTTGGGGAAAGCTTACTAGAAATGATAGCGTTAAGGGGATCTATATCATATGCTTCTGGATCAACAAGACTCTCGTTATCGTCATCAACATAATTAGGGTTTCCCTTTACTACTATTTTTGGTTGCATTGATGGAGGGTAAGGATTCATGATGTTGGACTGGATGGATATAGATTGAAAATATGGGAAAGGACAATTAGAAGGAAAGAAAAGGTGATGAAAGGATAACTAGGGTGGATTTGAAGAAGATGGAAGGGAATCTTAAGATTTGTTTCGCTATCAAAAGACCTTGGATGGAAATGGACTAAAGCTCAAATCGAGATTTAGGTCAAGCTCAGATTGGGATTGGATTAAAGATCATATTCAAATTCAAATTATTGGATAGGGATGTGATTGGATTAGATTGGATAACATCAATTGATGAGACGATTGATAAGATTAGATGATGAATTAGAAAAGATGATGAAAGGGAAATTCTAAACCAAGTTCGAGGAGATCACCCTAGGTGACTTAAGGTCTTGATTAATCAA